>PITA01010784.1:0-70125 GCA_004023965.1 Spilogale gracilis | reverse complement strand
CCTATATAACTTCTCACATTTACAGTATGTAGATGCATCTTATAATTATCAGCTACACAGAAGTCATGACACAGCTGTCATTACCTGCATGGCCACAAATTTGGACACAGCCGGTTACATTATAGTTACTTGCATTCTTGCAACCACTACTGAGTTTAATTGTCACTTAAAATGTCTTTAAGATAGTACTGTGATTTGACATTGAAACAAAAAGTTAATGTGTAAGGAGAAAGAGAACAAAGGAGAAAATAGTGAAGCAAATATTATTGGAAAGAGGAGGGACACCTGGGTGGTTCAACTGGTTAAGCATTTGACTCTTCGTTTCAGCTCAAGTCATGAGAACAAGCCCGCATGGGGCTCCACACTGAGCATGGAGTCCACTTGAGATTCTCTCTCCCTCTCTGCCCCTCCCACATGTGTCTGCTCTTGCTCGCTCTCTCAGAATAAATACATAAATCTTAAAAAAAAAAAAAAAAGCATAACTTCCTATTTTCTTACAAAACAACATATGGGCTTAAAGGAACATACCCAAAGTAAAAACCATTTCTCATTTGCCCTTCACATAGCAAGGCAAGAAACAACAAAAACAGCTTCCAGTTAACAATGGGTATGTTAGCAGCTTCAAAGAAAATTCCAGAGACAAGAGTGGGGGACTTAAGAAAAGCTGCATCATCAGTTCTCTTAATAGCATAAAACAAACAATCTTGTGTAGTAAAACATGGACATGAATAACCAATTTAAAAAAGTGATTCAGAAGACTCAGATTTCAAATGTGAAGTTTTAAGGAACACTGTTCCAATCTATTTCACTTATATTTTCCTTATTATGTATGAAGAATGATACTGTTTTTTAAAAGTATTTATATGTCAAAAAATTTAAAAAATAGAAGCATTTATATAAATCTAAAAAACTCGCACTAAATATAAATCAAAATTATAATTATGGTAAGAAAGTGTAGACAGGTACATCTTACGATCAGTGGCAAAGATTCAATGAAACACAGTACCACATGGAAGGCTAAAAAATGACTTTTAAAGAGCATTTCTCGGCCACCTGGGTTGCTCAGTCATTAAGTGACTGACTTCAGCTCAGGTCATGATTCCAGGGTCCTGGGACTGAGGCCCACATCAGGTTCCCTGCTCCATGGGGAGCCTGCTTCTCCCTCTCCCACTCCCCCTGCTTGTGTTTCCTCTCTCACTGTCTGTCAAATAAATAAACAAAATCTTAAAAAAAAAAAAAGGCATTTCTCTCTTCAAGGATAACTAAAAACCAATGCTCTATTTCTATTTCTGAATCCTTATCAGTTTAATTTTCTTTAATCAATTACTTTGTATATTAAATGTTTATCTAGACTAGCAAAATGTTTGTTGTGTGTGTAATATGTGTGTGTGTATAAATATGTATGTGTATATACATATGACATGATCAAGTTTTTACTGATTTGTGTATATAACAAAAAGTTCAGGGCGCTTGGGTGGCTCATGGGTTAAAGCCTCTGCCTTCAGCTCAGTTCATGATCTCAGGGTCCTGGGATCGAGGCCCATATGGGGCTTTCTGCTCAGCAGGGAGCCTGCTTCCTCCTCTCTCCCTGCCTGCCTCTCTGCCTACTTGTGATCTCTCTGTCAAATAAATAAAATCTTAAAAAAAAAAAAAAATTCAGTAGTCACTGTTTCTATAGGCACATCATTTGTCCATAGAATACATTTTGTATAAAAGCATCATTATCCAACATTTCCCCACTTGGTGGCACAAAAAATTAAAATACCTACATAAATATTTGCAACTAAAGGTTTCATTTTTTTTTAATTTAAAAAGTAGCATTCCCCTATGGTTTAAGATGAGAACAGGCAAGCTGTATGTTGTTTGACAGTCTTCTACTATTGAGTGCCTAATTGTTGCGTTATCCCTTAAGACATGGTACAGTAGATAAAATCTTGGTAAAATTTAAATAATCAACTAGTTTCTAAACAACAATGGGTAGCTAAGAAAATCACACTCTACTGACACATTACAAAAACTTTTCTAGTCTCAATACCAACAGTTACAGAATCTATAGTAGACTTTACCTTTAATACTTAGTTCTTTGCACTAAGGATCAAAATACTCTGAAGTTTAATTTCCCACTTTGGGAACTTGAATCAAAATTAATCTCTTGGGGAGCCTGGGTGGCTCAGTTTGTTAAGCATTCAACTCTTGATTTCAGCTTAGGTCAGGATCTCAAGGTCATGAGATTGAACCCTGCTTAAGGCTAACACCAAGGGTGGAGCCTGCTTAAGATACTCTCTCTCCCTCTGCTCCTTCCCCTACTTGTGTGCATACTCTCTTGAAAAAATAAATAAATAAATAAATAAATAAATAAAATCTCTTCTATATATTTGAGTATATATACTGTACCCTCTTTCCATGTTCCACCATATAAAAAGCTCAATTCTCAAGCTTTTCCATAACAAGTTAGGACAAAACCTCATATCTGCAAGCAAATATGATTAATTAGTACTATTAACCACCTCTCTACAATAAAATCACCTATCTATAAACAGTCGATTTTCAACTAGCTTTCTTTTTTTAAGATTTTATTTATTTATTTGACAAGAGAAACACAGCTAGAGCGGGAACACAAGCGGCGGGGGTGGGAGAGGGAGAAGCAGGCTTCCCGCCGAGCAGGGAGCCCAATGTGGGATGTGGGGCTCAATCCTGGGACTCTGGGATCATGACCTGAGCCAAAGACACACTTAATGACTGAGCCACCCAGGTGCCCCTCAACTAGCTTTTTAATAAAATTTGAGTATTAATAGCCCATTTTTTACAGATGGGGAAGCTACAGTTCAGGTATTAGATTTTACATGAAGACTTTCACTCATGACTAGCACTTAGGTATAAACACCATGCTCTCCCCGTAAACAGGGTCTCCCCTATACATACTAGATAGTAAAACTGGCCAGGTGGTTTAATAGCAAAACATCCTCCACTGAGTTCTGAGCATGAATGATGTTTGTTTATCCATCCCCTGCCCCAAGTAACTACCACCCAACTTTGAATACTTCCTTTAACTTACTGATGAGTAAGTAGGTTTTCATACACCACTTTCTCAATGATCATGATACAACTGCTATTAGCATCTGGTTCACTTTCAGTGCAAGACGTGGAAAGAGCTGAATTATAGTTTAAACCATACTAAACTGTGAATATTGAACAATTTGAGCAACTACTGACTATCGGGTGACCAACAAATTCCAAGTTTTGGTAAATTTCTTAATTAAATCCTCACAATCTTATTAAACATTATTTCCAGCTTAGAAATGAATAAATTTAGATAGTAATGTAGAGTTTAAGGGATCCACAGACTTAAAAAGAATCTACATTTAAGACTCTCCATCAAGGATCACATTTTATTACTTATGCTATTTAAAGAAAAAATATAACTCCTAAATAGTATGACCTTACTATGCTGTTACACTGGACCCTCTCCCTTGGGCTTAGGACTTAAGGGACCCCTCACTACCTATTCAGCATACCTTCTATGTCTTTCGGGTTCCCAATCTAGGCCCCATCATGAAGTCCTCTGTTATCAATGCCCTCTGAATTCTAAAAAAGTAAGGTTCTTCTAAGGATATCTTCACTAAGTCAGTATGATTATTTTATTGGGTTTGATTATTTAAATGATAATTTTCACAGTTTGAGTTAGAGTAATATAAAATATTAGCTCAAAATATTTACTTTACAATAATACTGTTCCTACAGGGAAGCTTTCAAAGAATTTTAATAATTTCACAGATTTTTCCCACTCCCACTCACCACCACAGCTTATGTAATTCAGAGCCACCAGAGTAACAGTGTTACAATGTTAGACAGGTCTTATTACTTCTCCGTTGAAAACCTTCCAATGGTTTCTAATCTCAATCAAAATAAAATTCAAAATCCTAACCACAGTGCATAAGGCTCTACATAACATGTCCTCTGCTATTTCTCGTCAACTTCAGCTATCCTTCCCCTTGTTAACTGAGCTCTAGCCACACCAGCTTTGCCTCTTTGCTATTATCTAAATACAGCATACACGTGCTTGCCTCAGGATTTCTACTATGTGCTTATTCTTCCTTCATGACTGGCTCAGTCATTTTACTCAGGTTCTCTGTTAGAGAAGTCACTCCTGACCTTTATAGTTGAACCAGCCTCAAGTATTGTCTATCCCATTACATGGCCTTATTTTTTTCCTAGCAAATACCATTTGACTATTGGAAGACAATCTTCCATGGGTCTCTCATTTCTACACACCTTGCAAATCAGGCACAAATGCTTGTGTTTTTCTATACTATCTTTTCGAGGATGTTTATATAGAAAAATAGCCTTGGAAAACAAAGACAGCATTTTCCTCTGGAACAAAGAGCAAGCCGACTTACAGTCCATTATAAAAGATTTAGCTTCCCTAAGTTCAAGGTTCCTCTCCTATATGAGAGCATCATCTGGTGCACTTCACATTGAGCCATGGGAACTGGAACTCAAGAAACCTGTACAAGAAAATGCTAATGCTAAGGCTATTGCTACTGCTGTGGTATAAAGGTCTTTGTCTTTGACCCAGAAGTCTTGCGTCTACAGCCAGCATCCACAGAACTGTAGCGGGCTACAAGTAGGGTAAAATCTTAGACCCTTAATAGCTCTTGATGTTGACTTTACATATTGGTTTCCTCTTTTTCCATTTGTTTCTCCTGACTAATCTTTTATCAACTGTTACATACTCATTTTCCTATAATGTTTACATAGTATCATTTGACCTTCAAACACCTTTAAGAGGCTTTTTTTTTCTCATTTAATGGGAAAGACACTGACCCAGGAAGGTTAAAAAAACATGCAAAATCACCTTAACACATCCACAGAATAGCAATTAGAGTCCAGATCGAACACCTAATTTGTTGTTAATTTACGACTGTTTCTTAAAGACAAAGGGGGTGTCTAGGTGGCTCACTTGGTTAAGTGTCAAACACTTTCAAGCCCTGTGTGGACTCCATGCTGAGCATGGAGCCTGCTTAGGAGTCTCTCTCTCTTACTGTCTCTGCCCTTCACCACCCAGCTCACACCCTCTCTCTAAAAAGAAAAAAAAAAAAGACAAATAACAAGATAGCACACATATATTCTGTGAGATGGAAGGATAATTACTCACTAATAGTATGACAAATTCCTTACGTAGTAATCCATAAAAAATAGTAATAAATAATATGGACTACCTAAATAAACACCTGACAGATATGAAAATGCATGTATTATTTTAGACTGCTTTTATTCTAAATGGTAACCCCTGAATAATTATGTAGCAAAATTAGATTCTGCTATCACACTAAAAGCCCATTTCTTTCATGCTTAAAGAAATATATATTTGAATAATATCCAAAACTGTTTTCTTTATAACCAGTATTTCCCATTATTTTCCCCTCTAACGCAGTTAAGAATTCTGTAAACAAACTCAATTCACTTGAAAAGGTTCTAGATAATTTAAAGCTTCCTACACTACTCTCTTTCAAGAAGTAGGTAAGAAGCACTTCCTATTGTTGGTTTTTCCTGTATAATTTGAGCAGAAAAACTCAAAAAGCAGACTGTACACAAGTTTGGCAGGCTAGACCTCATATCTTATTATCTCCAGAAAGACAAAAAAAAAAAATACATATATAGTTCTCCCAGATATCAGATTCTATATATTAAGGAAATATCACATTACATAAAATATCAAACTTTAAAACCTCCATATACCCAAGTAGGATGAATCTACTGCATCAGTAATAGATATTGATCTACAGTTCAGAGCTCTAATATGCTTATAAATCACTAAATCTACTAGTGCATAATATATAGCCATCTTGAAGGTTCACTTATAAAACAACTTATAAAACTTGTTTTTTAATATTAAATTTCAAAAGTATAGATAAAATGATTGTGCCTAAGTAGTTAAAAATTTACCCTCCTATTCAGTAAAGAAAACTTAAGAAAATGAAGAAAGCAAGCATTAAAATATTAAAGAGAAAAATATTAATTGAATACATGACTAACGTAAAATGAAATTGCTTCAGAAGGTAATTTCTTAATTTTAACTCAATTATCACCATTACACTTACTGTGTAAGTTATAGCTGCCAACATTCCAACCAAGGTCAGAGAACTAATAGAAAATGACAATGCAGCTAAACCATCTGCAAAGGAAGCAGAACACTGTTAAAAATGTACGTATATACTATTCAAATGTTTATATTCAAAAAAATCAATATAAAGATATAAAATCTTCTTACACATTCTGAAGGAATAAACCCAATGTGTATTACCTCGTCTTTGAAGTGCCAACGCCAAATAGAGAAAATCTCTACACACAACATGGGGCTAGAGTCCACAACCCTGAGATTAAGAGTTACATGCTTTTTTTTTTTTTTTTAAGATTTTATTTATTTATTTGACAGAGAGAGAGATCACAACAAGGCAGAGAGGCAGGCAGAGAGAGTAGGAAGCAGGGTCCCCGCTCAGCAGAGAGCCGGATGCGGGCCTCGATCCAAGGACTCTGAGATCATGACCTGAGCCGAAGGCAGGGGCTTAATCCTCTGAGCCACCCAGACGCCTGAAGTTAACATGTTTTATTGAATGAGCCAGCCAGGTAGCCTGTGAAAAGAGTTTTTTAAGGGATCTTTACAAATTGATTTGCAAAAGATCTTTGGACTACGATTTTCTTTCACTTCTGAAAATTAAAGAGAAAAATTATTATCTAATTATTAAATCTAAAATGAAATCAGCAAACTAGCAGATGCTTAAAAGGTGACAAAAAAAACACTGTCCTAGACTTTCTGAATGGCAGTCCTTAAGAAATAACATTACATAGGAAAGCTACTTACATTGAATATTTTTCTTCCCTTTGCCCTCAATCCTGATACTCCTAGTTTCTTTCTTAATTTTCAAGTAAGTTTTCAACATATAGTCTAAAATTATATCTTAAAGAGTTTATTTCATTCTTTAATTTGAAAGGAGCTATACTGCCCATCTGGTAGGAAAAAAACAAAACCAAATACAAAGCAAACACAAAAAGGAAATAAACTCCAACAAAGTTCCAACACAGGAATAATATGTTAACAAGTTAGACATAGTAAATTATTTAAGGGAAGGCCAATAAATCAGAGGCAAGAGTAACACTTTTAAATAATAAATTATACAAAGAAGTACTATGCAAATTTGAATATTCATAAAGGGGAGTAATACTAATTATTTCAGTTTCGATACAGGTTCTACTGAATCTGCTTTTATCTAGTTAAAATGCAGGTCCTGTGGAATCAAAAACAATTTTAATTTAATGTATATTAATCTTTAATGAATAAAATTAGAATTATTTATCTTCTTAAAACTCATGTCTCAGTTTTATATAGACCTGAAGCATATTAATAAACAAATTCACAAACTATGTAAGCCTAATTTTTAAGTCTTCATTTCATAAAATTAAAATATTAGGTGCTATTAAATCAAAGCCATTATGATGCCATTACCTTCTTGATCTTACTAGAATTATCAACAGAAAGTGTTCGTAAAACTGGGAGAGGTATGCCTGGGTGACTCAGTCGGTTAAGCATCTAACTTTCGCTCAGGTCATGAACTTAGGGTTCTGGGATGGAGTCCAATTTTGGGCTCCCTGCTCAGCAGGGACTCTGCTTCTCCCTATCCCCCTTCTTCCACCCCTCCCCTCTGCTTGTGCACTAATAAATAAAATCTCTTAAAAAAAAAAAAACTAGGAGAGATCTTGTATTTAGCTGACAGAAATTTTAGGTACTATCACTTATAAAACACATTCCAGTATCAGAAATATAAAAATGCGGGTAAATACGTGTCCTGCAATTAATAAAATGGACTTTTATGTTAACATATTTGTCCAACCAAAAAAGTTAATATTACTAATACCAATAAGCAAAATGCATTCTAGGGCATGGTGTTTAAGATTCGAAATAAAAGGGGTGCCTAGTGGCTCAGTTGTTAAGCGTCTGCCTTCAGCTCAGGTCATGACCCTGGAGTCCCTGGATCAAGTCCCACATTGGGTTCCATGCTCTGCAGGAAGCTTGTTTCTCCCTCGTCTCTCACTCCCCTTGTTTGTATTCCCTCTCTAGCTGTATTTCTTTCTGTCAAATAAATAAAATCTTAAAAAAAAAACAAATAAAAGATCTGAGATAAAAGAAATAATACTAAGACTAAAGAGCATGAGATTACAGAAATTAGAATAATGCTACCTATATAATTACTGATTCAAGTTATACTAATACTCAAAGACTAGTATATAACTTAATGTTTAAGGTTGAAGAGACCTGAAAGAATTAACTATGAAAGAAGAAATTTAATTCTCAGTAATGGGATCAGGTGCATAAATCCTGACAATTCAGTATTAGTACATGCAAGGACTGCTATCCTAGTTCTTGCTAGTATCAGCAAGATATTAATGGACCATGATTTACACAATGAAATCTTAAGTGGAAAGCAAGAAAATTAAGAAGTTGTACAGTAAGGACTCCAAGACTTAAATTAATCATCATTTAATATTTTATCTAGATAAAGAAAAAAAATGCTGATCAAAACTGTATAGTACTTATCAAAAAGAATAAATACAATAGTAATAAGCATTTTTCAAGTTTATAAAATAACTATTCTAGGTTTCTTCAAAAACAAAGTTATTACTAAGTTCAAATGCACATGAAATTCTAGGTAATAAGATACACATTCTTATGTGATATCACTTTGTAATATCAACTGCATTTTTCAATGATTGTGCATCTTTCTTTAACCTAATTAGCCTCCTGAATCTGCCTATTTTTTTTTCCTTCTAAAAACCTAAGTCATACTAATAAAGTTAAGGAAAACTTCTGGAAAAGCCATTCCAAAATGTTTTGGTGTGGTAAACTTATAATAAAATACTATTTCATTTATATGAAACCCCTGTAATTTATATTCCATAAAAACTACTTAATGATGATCAAAGAGCAATATGTAGTTCTCTCAGTGGCTAAAAACTAAAAATAAAAAACAATATATCAAGCACATATCTTTAACCTTTAACATATTGTATATAATCCCAAGTGAATTAACAAACATGTAGAACTTATAAAACCTTCACTGCTAAAATACTTTGAAGATTATATTTTTATTTCAACTTGGTAATTGTATGAAGAGACTTAACTACATAACAGCTAGAAGTGAGTCTTAACAACACAAGGCTCCCAATTTTTCTAGCACAATTTAACCACAAGTCAAAATAACTGTGTGGTTAAATTCTTAACACTGTAGAAACAGACTACTCAGAAGAGTCCCAAGAGTCATAAAATATGAACTATTATGAGTATTTTTTAAAAAGATTACTTACGACTACTTCCAAGTTCTTCAAACAGGAACTTCACTTTTTCCCACTCTGTAGAATTTTTGTTATTAGGAACATTCAGAGGAACAAAAGCACTACAAAAAACAAAACAAATCTGGTTAATGGCTAAAAAGATAAAAATCTAAATAAAAGGTCTAAAACTCAATTTATTTTATTTTTATTTTATTTTTTATTGTTTTTAAAGATTTTATTTATTTGACAGAGAGAAACACAGCAAGAGAGGGAACACAAGCAGGGGGAGTGAGAGAGGGAGAAACAGGCTTCCCGCCAAGCAGGGAGCCCGATGCGGGCAGTCGCTTAACCAACTGAGTCACCCAGGTGCCACCTCAATTTCTTTTTTTTAAGATTTTATTGATTTATTTATTTGAGAGAGAACAAGAGAGCACAAGCAGGGGGAGCAGCAGAGGGAAAAGGAAAAGCAGGCTCCCCACTGAGCAGGGAGCTGATGAGGGGGCTGGATCCCAGCACCCTGGGATCATGACCTGAGCCAAAGGCAGACACAATCAACTAAGCCACCCAGGCACCCTTCTAAAACTCAATTTCTAATAATTTTTTTATACAAAATCAACTGTTCCCACCACACACACACACACAAATTAACAAGTCAAATCTGCACCATGTACAGTGGGGCGTGATAAGTTTCCTACCTATGTGTTTACCATATTATAAATTTCATTTAAATAATTTTATTACTGCATTCAATATAATTAGTTTCTTTTGTAGTCCTATGTATTTTTTTTTTGCATTTAAAATACTTTGAGTTATGGGCTAAAGATGATGAAAAAGGTCCATGGCAGGGCTCCTGGGTGGCTCAGTGGGTTAAAGCCTCTGCCTTTAGCTCAGGTCATCATCTCAGAGTCCTGGGATGGAGGCCCACATCAGGCTCTCTGCTCAGCAGGGAGCCTGCTTCTTCCTCTCTCCGCCTGCCTCTCTGCCTACTTGTGATCTATCTCTGTCAAATAAATAAATAAAATCTTAAAAAAAAAAAGGTCCATGGCACAAAAAAGCCTAAGAATTTCTATATTAAATTGGAAGAATAGACTATAAATATATGTAATGATTTCAATATATTCATATACATAGAAAAGAACAGAACAGAAAGGAAACATACCAAAATAAACAGCAGATATCTTATTGTGAGACTAGGTATAATTTTTACTTTCTTCTTAACATTTTTTATGTCATTCAAGATTCTAACCAATGCACATAGTGAAAGTGGTCTCTATTCATTTTTCAATCTACAGCTGAAGGGGCATCATAAAAATAATACTGACAGCTAGCGTCCTAGGACTTGCTGTAGATGCTGGGAGAAAATAGAAGACAGCAATGAAAGAAACAAACAAGAAAGAAAGAACAAAGTAATAATCAAGAAGAAGGAAGAAAGAAAAGAGAAGGGAAAGAAGAAAACAAGTCAGAAACAAGATTAAGGTAAAGGGCAGGGTATCCATTAAAATGTGTATGTGGAGAATCAAACAGAAATAAAAGAAATAACTCTAATACTACCTCCTTTTTAACCTAATTTTAATTGTAAACAAAGCGCAAAAATCTAACCTCATTTGTAAAGAGGAAATATTAACTGAGTTCACCAATATAGTAAGTATCTAGTAATGTGTAAAAGTAAAACAAAGTAATCATTCTATTTTCTTTTTAAACCTTTACTCTTTGGTAGTACTGATACTTATTATTCCTACGAAAAGATGAATGGTCAGAGCATGTCAGGAGGTTATTTAAATTCCTAACTATTTGCAGGGATGTATATTTACTACACTCTTAATCTTGGAGGCTTACTTCACACCACTTTCAGAAAGAAAAGTGATTACTCACACAGAGTTAGAGCAATAAATGTAAAAAGTTCACCCCTGCTCCAGACATAAGATCAAAAATGAACAAAAGCAGCAGAGTAGAATCAAAAAATCTTTTTAAAAACTTGTAAATTATACTTCTATAATGATATTAATTTCTTTATTTGCATTTGAACAAAAATACAAACCAAGCAAGAAAAAAACTACTCATATAATATCCCTCTATTTTATTTGGACAGCAGTTTTGTTTTTTTTTTCCCCAGACACATTTTTCTTGAAAAGTCTGAATTTGTTAATTGGGAATGACCAATTCTGTGAGTATAGAAAAAACCTCTATGTTGTAAAAATAGCACCGATTTTATTGTTAAAATAGAAATATGTACTACAAAATCTAAAAATAGTATTCATACTTAGAATATTATCTATGTCAGTTTTAGGTAACCAAGAAAATTAACTCTTGGTTGCTGATGATACTGGAAAACTCCTGATGGACTCTTTAACAGTTCAAAATTTAACAAAGACTTTCTATGACCAAAAAAAAAAAAAAAAGTTTTGTTTTGTTTTGTTTAAAGATTTTATTTATTTGAGAGAGAGAGAGAGAGTGTGAGAGAGAGAGCACGAGAGGGGAGAAGGTCAGAGGGAGGAGGAGACTCCCTGCAGAGCCAGGAGCCCGATGAGGGACTCGATCACAGAACTCCGGGATCAAGTCGCCCCACCAACTGAGCCACCCAGGCGCCAAAAAAATGTTTTGTTTTAAAGATCAAATGGCCCAAACTACTATCAGAATGACTTCAGGAAAATACTTATCTTGAGGAGATCCAGCAGAGGTAACATTTTAGCACTTACTTTTAGGTAGGAACTAGAGGGAATAACAAAAGCACAAATCCCAAAGCATGTTTTCCTCAATTAGGGGAATCTTGTCACCAGGACTTTATAATCTAAGAAAGAGATGTGAAATATTTTCATACAAACTAAAAGAAACATCTGTAGGCTGAATTCATCTATATCTCCTGAACAATAATATCCAAAAACTAGTTAAGAGAGACACTGGCTTGAATTCTGGAAGATCCTGCTGAACCAAGCTTTACCCTTTAAATGGGCCTAGGATGGGGAGAGAAGATTCAGGAAGGGGAGAGAAGATTCAGCAGCAGCTGACTGGCATGCAAGCATTTTAACCTCTTAACAACCTGTAGGGGCAAACTACTGTTCACTGGCAAAATGTCAGCCTACAAAGATCTATAAAGAGAAAGGAATACCTCCCAACAGATGCAAATGCAACTAAAACTACAGTCAGATGTGTCTTGAATATAGATACATCAATTCTGATGAGGCGGCAGCATTTAATAAGGTTATCAGCCATTTACTAAATGATAATGATAGTAAAGTAACCAAGAGTAAATATATAATGAGATCTGTGTGGTAGAAAGCACAGATATTTTTTTTTTCAAAATAAAAATGCATAGAGAACTTTAGCTTCCAAAATCACACCATACTAGATCAAGATAAGACCTGGAGCCTCAAAAGGCTATAAATTTCATTTACAATCTAAAAAACAGTAAAACTGAAAAAACGCTTAGTAAAAATACTTTATATGCATTCTGACTCACTGTATTAGTTTAATACAGATAATCTCTTAAGGAAAAGACAAAGGAGGGCTAACAGTAGATCTGAAACTGAAATAATAAATTCAGTAAAATAAAAAACATGATTTTCACATCTTATGCCCAATCACCAGTAATATTTATCTTCCAAATAGCTTATCAGTTTCTTCCTTTCTGCTCTCTTTGTAACTCATCTGTCACCTGAACTATTACAATGATTACATGATTGGTCTTTCTATCTACTATTTATATTTCAATTCTCCAACCCAACTTCCAAATGCCCCTTTCAAATGCATCCCTCATGGTGCTGTAACTCTTAGAATAAATTCATATATAATTACTTTGATGCATTCACACAAACACACAAATGTATACACTTCTTCACTGTCTTTCAATTGTTCAGCAGGATAAAACTCAAAATTTCTTAAACGTTGTTTATAAGACTCAAGAGCCTGCAGTTGATTAAGTGACTGCCTTCGGCTCAGATTATGATCCGGAGACCCGGGATCAAGCCTCGCATCGGGCTTCCTGCTCAGCAGGAAGCCTGCTTCTCCCTCTCTCACTCCCCCTGCTTGTGTTCCATCTCTAGCTGTGTTTCTCTCTGTCAAATAAATAAACAAAATCTTAAAAAAAAAAAAAAAAAGACTCAAGAGCCTACTTATCTGGCTAATGTCATAGCCTGTCCCTTAACCTACACAAACACCTGAAATGTCACATGCGTTTTGTTGTTTTTTTTTTTCTATTGACATGGGTGACAGTTTATATTCATAATTTATGTAGGTTGCCTGTGTGGCTCAGTCAGTTGAGCATCTGACTCTTAATTTGGCTTAGGTCATGATCTCAGGGTTGTGAGATTAAGCCCCATGTCCAGCTCAGCACTAAGTGTGGAGCTTGCTTGGGCTTCTCTCTCCCTCTCTCTCCCTGCCTCCCTCAGCCTCTCCCCTGCCTGTCTTGTGCATTTTCTCTAAATAAATAATTATTTTTTTAAAAAACAGGGGCACCTGGGTGGCTCAGTTGGTTAAGTATCTGCCTTCGGCTCAGGTCATGATTCCAGGGTCCTGGCACTGAGCCCCATGTTGGGCTCTCTGCTCAGCAGGGAGCCTGCTTTTCCCTCTCCTTCTGTCCACCGCTCTGCCTACTTGTTCTCTCTCTCTCTCTCTCTCAAATAAATTAATAATCTGTGTCTTGGTTTATCTCTCACACTCTCTTTAAAAAATATATTTTCACATGACATGTCTTATATATATATATATATTCTTCAAATATTCCATGTTAATTGCAGCCTCTCAGTTACCATAATGTTATAGACTCAACTTGTCCCTCTAAAACGCATATGTTGAAGCCCTAGCCACTAGTGTGATGACAGTTGGACACTGGGCCTTTAGGGAGGTGATTATGGTAAAATGAGGTCCTAAAGGTAAGGCCATAATCCAATAGGATTGGTGTCCTTATGAGAAAAGGAAGAGATACTAGACAGTGCTCTCTCTCTATTAGTACAGAGTAAAATAAAGGCCATGTGAGGAGACAGTGAAAAAGCAGCCATTTACAAGCCAAGTGTCTTGGAAACCAAATCTGCTGGCACCTTGATGATGGACTTTTAGCCTCCAGAACTCTGGAACTATGAGAAAATAAATGTTCACTGTTTAAGCTACTCAATCTGTGCTATTTTGTTTTGGCAGTCCAAGTAGATTGATACATATTTTGGTAGCATAAAGTGGACTGCTGCTGTAACAAATGCCTAAAAATGTGGCTGTCTCTTTGAAACGCAATAATGATCAGAGGCTAGAAGAATTTTAAGATGCAAGCCAGAAAAAGTCTAGGCTGCCTTGAAAGTGGGAAGGAGGGAAGGAAAAAAGGAAGGGAGGGAGGGAGCGAGGAAGGAAGGAAAGAAGGGAAGGAAGGCAGGGCCCAAATGGAGTCACTTCTGCTAAGCCCCACCAGGATGTAAAACCTAACCTAATTAGCAGCACTTTCTGCCTCTCCCAGGAGTGGAATTTTAAACCAATCAGTCTGGAATTTCCTTGTGAGGAACCTCCTGCCTGTGCCCTCAGGAAGATGACTTTGCTTGACACAATTCCCTCTTTGAATTTCCTTACTTCACCTCCTTCTACTTACGACAATCTTCCACTTTGCTTAACTCCTCAGAGCTCCTTTCTACTTGCTAGATCAGATGCTGCCCAATTCACAAACTGCTGAATAAAGCCAACGAAATCTTTAAATTTACTCATTTGAATTTTATATTTTAACAAAGAGATGACTGATAAAAATATGGATGCTAAAGGTAAGAGGGAGGACTCAAAAAGAAGTATAGAAAAAGCCTCTGTTGTCTTACAGAAGACATATATCATCATGAATAGAATGTTGGTAGAAATATAACGTTAAAGGTCACTCTAGTGAAATCTCAGCTAGACATGAATAACACATTATTGGATACTAAAAGAAAAAAAGGTAACTTGTAATACAGTGTTTAAGGACTCTGGCTGAACTGTTTTTGTGGTTCTGTGAAAGACAGAACGTTTAAGAGATGAAATTGGGTATTTAGCTGAGGAGGATTCTAAGTAAAGTGTTGAAGGAGTAGGTTGGTTTCTTCTTACTGTTTACAGTAAAATGTGAGAGGAGAGAAGCAAGGTAAAGGAACTAATCCATTTATACTGTAAAAGAACAATGAAGCCTGTTAAGAGTGTGGCTAAACAACCGCCTGATAAGGAGAGGACTACAGGTGGAAACCCCGGGTTTAATCAAACATCTCAGTAGAAGCCAGGAATAGTGGTAGGATGATACGAGCAGGGACACTGCTGATTTGAAACAAAGGGAATGGAGATGGAGGCTACAAGATTTGGGGGATTCTACAGGACAGGTGACAGAATTCATCAGCTGAGAACATGCATTATCCTTTAAGAAAAGTATCTAAAGCAAGTCAGCTACCATCCAGGCTGCCATTCCCACCACAGGCCCAGGGAGCAAGGCTGCTTCCTCCAAGGTTTCTTCAGTTGTGGCCACCAGGCAACTGCTACAAAGAGTCAAGGGAGCAGGACCTATGCCCAGAACCAAGAGGGCAAAGTCACCACCTAGAGCCATGGTGGAGACCTTACCACCTACCCGTCAGTGGGCCTGGAGAGCAGAGTATCCAACCACAGATGATTATTCTTGAGTCATAAGATCTAATATAATTTGCCTTGTTAAGTTTTGAACTTGCTTGGAACCCCAAACCCCTTTTTTTCTTTCCATTTTCTCCCTTTTCTCTCCATATCTTGAGGACAATGAAAGGTTCATATAGAAATGTCTATCCTATGCCTGCCCTACTATTCTATCTCTGAGGCATATAACTTGGCTGGTTTCACAGGTCCACTGTTAAAGGATGAATCATACCCCAGGTCTTACTCATACCTGATTTAGGTGATATGTGGATGACACTGTGGACTCAGAACTGATGCTCAGGTAAAACTTTGGGGGCTGCTGGGATAGGATGAATGCATTTGCACATAATAAGAACATGAATTTTGGGGGGCCAGAAAACAGAATGTTATGGACTGAATTTGTCCACACAAAATTCCTATACTGAAGGCCTAACTCCCAATGTGATGGGATCTGGATATAAGCCTTCAGGAAGGTAATCAGTTAAATGCGGTCATAATGGTGGTACCCTAGTCTGATGGGACTGAGTCCCTTTAGGAAGGGGAAGAGACACCAGAAGGCACTTTTTTTCCCAGTGAGAGCACAAGGAAAGATCATGTAGGACAATGTAAGAAGGCAGCAGCCAGGACAAGAGTTCTCCCCAGAAACCAAACTTGCCAACATTCTGACCATGGACTTCTATCTAACCTCTAGAACTATGAGAAAATAAATTTATCTGTTATTTATAGCACCTTGAAAAGATTAATACATTATACATGCCATTTATTTTTTTCTTTATTTAGTCTGATGACCAATTCCCACTCCTCAAATTTCAATTCAAATATTATTTCCTAGTAGATCTTCCCTGATTTTTCAAGATAAGATTAGGAACTTGCTACTCCATCATCAAAACCTAGTATTTATCTCTTATTAGAGCACTTAAATATTACAGCTCAAGTTATGTATTTGTCTTTCCCCACTGTGAACCTTGAGGAAAGAGAAAATGATCCTCCATCTTTATCCATAAAACTTTGCACACTACACACCAAAGTCCTCCAAAATACTAGTTAAATGAATTACTTAAACCTCCACCACACTTTCATCATAAAATATCTACTGTTTTAAAAGAAAAACATATATCACTTAACAAAAACTAGGTTACCTTCAAGAAAATTTCAGGAAATTTAGTCAATCAATCACTTAACCTAAATGTATACCTCATTCAAGTATGGTAACAAGAAGAACATTACCTGGGTAACCAAAACATTCTTAGTCCTTTATTCACAAATTTCAGGCTTGTGAAATACAGGAGTTCACATACTCTCCCTTCTATCAGTGCCCTCAGCTAATGACCTCAAATACCAATGAGAAAACAAGAGGCCAATCAGAGAGGAATTCTTTCATTTGCATACAAAACCTAAGAACCCACTTGTACCTCTTTTCATTTTTATCACTCTATGACAACGGAGGAAATATTTTTCCACCTGAATCAAAGCCTTCCACCTGTATGAGTGCTTTCTATGCCATTCCTTCTTACCTATTATCTACCTGAGAGCCAACATTATCAATTCAATTACTAAAGGCCCACAGCACTGAGAAAGACGGAGGTGGCAGAGGGAATAGTATTTAGCAATCCTTCAGCTTACCTTTTACATTTCACAAAATACTTATTTTCTCCTTGGAGCTAGATATTGTTATTGGAAGAGCCCAAACGAACGCTGACTTTCCCAATGCCTGATTTGGTGGCTTACTCATCATCTCTTCCTGACTGCCTATAAAACTTACCATGAAATAAATTGGGATTACAACACTCCCCCACCAGACCTGTCCTTCAGATCTGCCTATCTAAATTGATGACAACCGCACCCTTTCTGTGTAGCAAAGCATTTGACTTTGCCGAAAAGAGGTGCAAATTTTGCTCATGGTTCTGGCAGGTACTCCATGTCTTTGTTTAGGGCAGGAGCTGATAATATCTTAAGTGGTGGGCCAGAAAGACCAACCATGTGATTTCTGGTGAGAACTCTGGGTCACATGGAGTCCATTATCTTGGAGGTTGAGATACCTATGTGGGCAATCAATCAATCCAACGTGCCTAGATAACAAAGCCTCAATAAAAACTCTGTGTCAAGGCTCATGTGAGTTTCCCTGGTTGGCAATACTCCATGCATACAGTCATACATCAATGCCAGAAGAATAACATATCCTGAGGCCAATGGAAGGTTCATATTTGGAATCCTCCCAAACTCCATCTTATGCAGCTCTTCTTTTGGCTGATTTTAACCTGTATTCACTTATAATAAATGGTAACAATAAATATAATTGCTATCAGTGATTTCTGTGAATGCTTCTAGGGAATTATCAAACCCAAGAGTTGTTTTAGGAATCTCCCAAAGTTGCAGTTGGTGTCAAAAGTAATAGAAGTGCTCCTAGGACTTTGCACTTTGCCCAACTGCAGGTACATTCTCAATTCCTCTTTCTCTCACATCCTACCTATGTATCCTATCAGAATATCCTACTGGCTCTTTCTCCAAAAGACAGGCAGAATCAAATCACTACTGTTACCATCATGCCTTGTCTCGGTTATTACAACAGCTTCCTCACAGATCTCGTATTTTTTCCCTTACCCCCATAAAGTCAAATCTTAAAACACCATCTAGGAATCCTGTTAAAATGTCAGATTATGTCACTCAATAACAAAAGTCCCCCTGATATCTTCCCATCCCTCTCACAACAAATGTCAAAGTCCTAACAATGGCCTGTGATACCCTACTAAATCTGGCAGCTCTAGTTACCTCTGGCCATATCTTCAGCTACTCCAGCCTTCATTCACTCTACTCCAGCCACTCTACTCCAGTTTCCTCACTTTGTCTTAAATATGCCCGATAATTTCTCACCTCAGGGCTTTCCATCTGTTGTTTCCTCGGAACTGGAATGCTCTCCCCCCCATATATATTCATGGCTCTCTCACTTCCTTCAAATAGCTTCTCAAATACTACCTTCTCATCAATATCTTTCTTCCCTAACACTTCACAAACTCAAAACAACCTGTTTTTTGTTTATTTTCTTCCTCTGCCCCTCTAAACCTCTCGAATGTATGCTCCATGAAGAGGAGTTGTCTTTTCTGTTAACTGCTGTTTCATAAGCACCTTGTACAATATCTGGAACATAACTACTACATAATACTATTTGGAAAAATAAGTGAATGTTATATTGTTCAAAATGACTGGTCAAACTGTTGCTTCTTTATACTAGTGTATTTGCAAGGAAACATTTACTTAACTTTTAGTATACTCCTTCTAAATAAATAAATGTCATAAACAGAATCTGTTAAAGCTTTATCAGAATTGTGCAAAATGTAACTCTAAATGAGGACTGCAGGTAATATGCCATGCAAAGAAAAAGTAAATTTACAAATATACACCCAGATACCTTTTGTCTGGAACAGACACTCTGGCTACTATAAAGATTTATGGTTTTACTGATGGTTCTCAGTCACATTCTAAATCAGGAGATGGCAAAATACTGACTGCCTCTGTTTGCAAATAAAGTTTTATTAGAACTCAGCCATGTCCTTCTGTTTGCATCTTATCTATGACTATTATAAAGATACAAGAGAGTTAAGTAGTTGCCATAAAGACCATATGGACCTCTAACTTAAAACACTAACTACCCTTCAAGAAAAGTTTACTGATCTCTCTTCTAGATAATTTCGGTTTCTAAATGAAGACCTTCAAAGTAATAAAAGCAAATTCACATAACTACCTTTCTTAAAAGGCCAAAAAAGAATTAAAAAATACATCAATAGCTAAACAGAAAAACTAAAAAAAAAAAATTGTTCTTTCAGCAAGTACTCTTTTTCATGACACATCAGGGCAGACAAAGGGTATGAAATATGTCTTGATTATAAAAGCATTTGTAGTCTAAGAACTCCTGGAACTACAAAAGGTTACTGACCAATTTTATTCTACCATAAATTATATTCAATAAATGACATTTTTTATTTACTAAGGTTTCTGAGACCATTATAAAAAGGCCCTTCTAAAAGCTTATTAGCACCTCACATATTTCCTAACATAAAAAAACAAAAGAATCAAAACCTGTTTTAACAAGAAATGTCTTCCATTGACAAGGACAAATGTTTTCCAATAGAAAATTTTAGATGTATTAAAAAATTATGTAAAACTTTATTGATATTAGTAGAAAACCTTAAGGAAGACAATTTAAGAAAGGAACTCAATGGGGACGCCTGGGTGACTCAGTTGGTTAAGAAAGGAACTCACTGACAAAAATTAATTCAAAAATTTAAAGACTGATGTACCAAATCTGAAAAGACACAGAGAAAGGTTTCATCAAAGAGCTGTTTATAAAAATGGAAAAACTGCAAACATCATAAATGTCCAAGCAATCATCACTAGAGGATTAAATAAACTACTGCATCATAAAAGGAAAATGCAATACAGTCAAAACTGATGAATCTACATTTATTATTCTAAAAAGATGCCTATAGTATGTCAGCAAGTAGATTATGAAGATTTCATAAAATAAAATCACATTTGTGTAAAATTATACAATGGAGGGTATTTGTATGGGGGAGAAGGGCACTCTGCATGTGTATGAGCACATAAAAAATGTCCAGGTAGAACAATGTATATAAAAAAGGTTAACTGTGGTTACTGCCTGGTGGCAATATAAAGGTGGTTTATTCTTTTTTTATACTTTTTCCCTAGATTTTACTGAATGAGCCTTTATTATTATTATGGTATTTCCATTTACAGAGGGGAAAAAAAATCAAGACTTACCCAACTAAAAGAAGAAGTGCACAAATTATAGCAAATCCCAAAGTATACTTGAATGCAGTTTTAATTTGCTGGAAGTCAAGGGGAAAAAAGTATACCATTTATTAAGACCTTTAAAATATAAAATATTCTTAAAAAATAAATAAAATATAAACTATTTTGCTACAGTGTAACAGTACTTTTACATCAAATGTACATTCAGAGTCAACTGTGTAAAATTTTCTTGTTGAAAATCATCTTAAAATTTAAGGAAAAACAATGTAATGCCACTTCAGAGTTATCTTTGCAAACCACACTGGACTTTAGAGTCTTTTCGATGATCAGATCTTGCGGAAATCGGTACTCAAGAGCATAATTCCTCAGTGGGCAAAATCATTAGTAAAATTATCAGAATATTTACTAATATATTCCCCCAAACAGGAAGCAATCAGTATCTACACTACCCCTCCCCCAACTCATTAAAATGGGTTAAAATAATTGCAATAATATTCAATAAGCATGCATGTGTGCATATATGTACATATATTTATATACTAAATGTTTTACTTATATAAAATAAAAACTATATAGAATATATGTATATTACCTATATATATGTGTGTGTGTGTGTGTGTGTGTTTGGGTGTGTGTATAACATTTATCATTATCTTTGTCCAAAGGCAAAGAAAAACACAAAGCTGGATATTCTAAACATGGAAAGAAAAGTTAACCTCAAAAAAAGGTTAAATCAATAAAAAAAAATTTGTCTCTCAGATTAATGAAGTCTCTAAAAGTCACCATTCAAAATTAAAATTCATGCTTTCCATGACATATTTTTCACAAAGTACTTAAGACAATCTTTAAGAAAAAAACTAAAATAAAGGTTGAGGAGGGTCTTAAACTCAACCAAAGGATTGGGGAAGATGAACTTTAGGAGAGGTGAAAAGAGAAAGCATGTATCTCATTTCATTTTTAACATTAAATTCTTAACCACCCACTTTACCTTACATATGCTGGGTTTACAAACACAGAGTTACATAAGTATCTGCAAATAATTAATTTCGACTTTCTTCATAAATATTTAAACATTGTATTTTTTCTCTAACAAACTGTACTGATTACCCCCTGGAATGACTTAAAATAGTTATATACTTGCTCCTGCTCTTAATACAAATACTTCAAGGGTTTAATAAACATGATTAAGAATAATTCTAGCTTTTAAGTGAAAGCTATATATATATTTTTTGTATTTAAATACAAAACATAAAAAAGATATAAAACAGATTCCTGTAACTCAATAAAAAGACATTCCCTTTATGCGTTTTCCCCCTAAATCAGAAAATGCTCAATTTTAGCAAATACCTTTCAACATACAATTTCTTCTTGACCTATTAAATGATTATATATTAACAGATGGACTAATTCTAAACCACCCATGCAGTCTAGAGATAGGCCCAACTCAGTTATACTATATTCATTTATTTTTAAGATACCTCTGAATTCAATTTGCTAATATTTCAGTTAAGATTTATATGCCAATACTTAAGTGATGTTGGTCTGAAGTTGTGGACATGCATGTATGTTATATTTATGAGATTTTTATATCAGTGCTATCCCGGATTAGTAAAAACAGTCTCCAAATATTCCTTCTTTATGCCCTAGCACAGGGGTCAGCAGACTGTCCCCTGGGCCACATGCAGCCCACCTCCTATTGCAGCCCACCTCCTATTTCATTGGATCATATCAAGTTCATCAAGTATTATCTCTGGCTACTTTCACAGTACAACTGCAGAGGTGAATAGTTGAGACAGAAACTGTGTGCCCACAAAGCCTCAAATGTTTACTACCTGGACTTTAGAGAAAATGTCTGCCAATCCCTGCTCTAGAATTGCTGTCTAAACAACAGTCACAAGTCACATGTGACTACTGAGCTCTTGAAATATGGGTAGTTCAAATTGAGATGTGCTGAGTGTAAAATACGTTTTAAATTTCAAAGGCCTAGTGTGAAAAAAGAAATTTAATATCTCAATAATGTGTTTTGACTCTATATGAAATGATAACACTTGGAACCTACTACATTAAATACAATATATGATTAAAAATAATTTCAACTGCTCCTTTTTACTTATTTTAAAATCAGTACTAGGAAATTTAAATTTTCACATCTGACTCACATTGTATTTGTTAGACCATACTGCTCTAGAACAAATTCAGTGATGTCATTCTTTGAGAAAGGAAATAATCATTCCTCCTCCCCCTAAAATAAACATACTTACAGTACATTTACTAGTATCATCATCATCCTTTTCTTCATAGTAGAAGTAGACAAAAGGGATCCAGAAAAACACACAGAATAATATAACAGAATATAAGGCTGTGAAAAGGAATAATAAGCTAAGTTCTATTGAATATATATAAACTTAATAATTATTATATATACTTACATGTGTATATTAACATACAAATTAACTTACCAAATTCATTTACATGCCAAATTCACACCCCCATGTGATCTCTATACACATAACTCTAAGTTTTGTGTTTTTTCTAAAGATTTTATTTATTTATTTGACAGAGAGATAGAGAACACAAGTAGGCAGAGCAGCAGGCAGGAGAGGGAGAAGGAGGGAGCGTGATGCAGAACTTGATCCTAAGACCCTGG
Organism: Spilogale gracilis; assembly: GCA_004023965.1. Lineage (NCBI taxonomy): Eukaryota > Metazoa > Chordata > Mammalia > Carnivora > Mephitidae > Spilogale > Spilogale gracilis. The sequence continues at coordinate 46,796 of PITA01010784.1, read as the reverse complement.
GATCATGACTTAAGCCTAAGGTGAAGGCAGCCACTTCACCAACCAAGCTACCCAGGTGCACCACATAACTCTATGTTTATATGTAATATCCCAATCAGCATTTTCTGACCCCTGTCCCAAGAAATCAATAGCACTGTTAGACAGATCATCATTCAAATTAACCATGAGGCAATTTTCAGCAGTAATGGTAATAATTATGCCTGTAACAAATACATCAGCTAATATCTAATCTCTTACTATGTACTCACCACAGTGCGAGAACTTCCTATGAACCAACTCAATTAAACGAGCAGTAACTTTTAGGGCAACTGGTTAGCTCAGTTAGTTGAGTGACTGACTGGACTTAAGCTCAGGTCATGATCTTGGGATTGTGGCATTGAGCCCCACGAGGAACTCCACACTCAGTATGGAATCTGCTTGTCCCCCTTCTCCCTCTGTACCTTCCTCTGCTCATGCACATATGCACACACTCACTCTCTCTCTCTAAAATAAATGAATAAAACCTTTAAAAAAATAATAAATGAGCGTTAACTTTTCTATTCTTTCCGACTTAAAATCAAGTAAAGTTGACACAACATTTTCCAGTCTCTGAAAGAAATAGCTATAATCAATACTATCCTTTTGGTACAAATAATTTCCCCAATCTAAGTTTAAAATATGTAGTGTTATAAAATTGACCATATACAAATCAAGACCAAGAAAAGGTAAGAATGGTAAAACAGTAAAATCAGATTCAAAGTTAACTGATAACATGCTTTAAAATAACATTAGAGATACTCTGATCCAGTAGTCAAAATATTTTTTAATTCAATATATTACTTAAAATTTGAACAAAGTACATTTAACAATAAAAAACACAGCATAAACAACTTTTCGAGGATTCACAAACCTAAAAAAAGTGCTTTTATAATCTTCTGTGAAGGAGCGCCTAGGTGGCTCAGAAAGTTAAGCAACTGACTCTTGATTTCTGCTCAGGTCATAACATCAGAGTCCTGAGATGGAACCCCATCTATGGTGTGAGGCCTGCCTAAGATTCTCTCAGGGCACCTGGGTGGCTCAGTCATCAAGCGGCGGCTACCTTTGGCTCAGGTCATGATCCCAGGATCCTGGGATCAAACCCGCACTGGGCTCCCTGCTCTGCGGGAAGCCTGCTTCTCCTTCTCTCACTCCCCCTGTTTGTGTTTCCTCTCCATTTCTCTGTCAAATAAATAAATAAAATCCTTAAAAGAAGAAAAAAAAAAAGAAAGAAAGAAAATCATAAGGAGGGTGCCTGGGTGGCTCAGTGGACTAAAGCCTCTGCCTTCAGCTCAGGTCATGATCTCAGGGTCCTGGGATACAGGCCCACATCGGGCTCTCTGTTCAGCAGAGAGCCTGCTTCTCCACTCTGCCTACTTGTGATCTCTCTCTGTCAAATAAATAAATGAAATCTTTAAAAAAAAAAAAAGAAAAAGAAGAAAAAATCAGAAGGAAAATACATTTACAGTATCATACTGACTTTATTAGAAAAAATCCACATTAAGTGAGCCCAACACAGTACAAATTTGTGTTGTTTAAGGGACAGCAATAGTATTAATATTTCCACTAGTCAGTCTAACAGCCAGTGGAAATAAATGTATATTCAAAAATGTAACCAGGGTGCCGAGGTGGCTCAGTTGTTAAGTGTCTACCTTCGGCTCAGGGTCCTGGGATCAAGCCCCACATTGGGCTCCCTGTTCAGTGGAGAGCCTGCTTCTCCCCCTGCCTCTGCCTGCTGCTCTACCTACTTGTGCTATCTTCTGTCAAATAAATAAATAAAATCTTTAAAAAAGAAAATATGTAACCAAAATAAATATTATAAAAGTTTTAAAATATTAAAAGTAAAAGGTACAGGACTATAAATCACTCTAATTACCATGCTATTACGATTAAAATGATCAGACAATTTGTATAGAATAGGAGAAACCCTAACAGAGTTTAATGAGCTAATAGCCATATCCCAGAAATTCTGATGCAGTAGTGTTTGGCTTCACTCTCAACATGTTGCTTATGTCTACTACTTGACAGCCTAAGCCTTCAGCTGGTCAAAGAACCTATGGTTATTTCATAAACATTCCTGGTATTCAGTAACTTGTGTGATCAATGATCTTATAAGCTGCACAGTTAACATCATAATCAATTACAAGAACAAGGTATAAATTTACTTCCTATAACTCAAAAAATACAAATAATCCATTTTTTAAGGTGGATAAAAGACAGATATTTCACCATAGAAAATATTGGCCAAAGATACAAAATGGCCAAAAAGCACATTTTAAAAGGAGCTTATCATCATTAGTCACGAAGATATAAACTAAACCCACAATGAGATACACATTCCCAAAAGAATGGCTAAAGTTAAACTGGCAATACCAAGAGTGGCCAAGAATGTAGAACAACTGATATTCCCATACTTTGCTACAGGCAGTATAAAGTGGCACACCACTAAAGAAAACTGCTTAGTAGTTTCTTACAGAGTTAAACATGCAACTATCACATGATCCAACAATTCTATTCCGCTAACAATGAAGAGCAGTAGTAACATATGCAAAGGATTTCTGCCCAGGGAAGCCTGCCTGAATTACAAAGTCCAGGGCTTTCACTGGGGACTTGTAAAATATGCACATTTGCCTGAGTGACCAGCTCCCATACCAAAACTACAGGCCCAAAGCAGGAAAGCGAGTGTTGACCAAAATCACCTTTTGCACAAACAACCAAACAAGCTAGTACTGCATGGTTCTATGCTCAGCTATACAAAACCACCTTATCAATTAGTAACACAGGGTACATCCAAGGGCAGGTTCACAGGAGTTAAAGGGTCAGTCACACAAACCTGAAAGTATATAGTAAGTGAACAAACTTGGGTGTCCTGCATTAACCCTTTCTTTTCTTTTCATTATTTTTTTAAAGGTTTTATTTATTTATTTGACAGAGAGAAACATGGCGCGAGAGGGAACACAGCAGGGGGAGTGAGAGAGGGAGAAGCAGGCTTCCTGCCAAGCAGGGAGCCCGATGCAGGGCTCGATCCTGGGACTTCGGGACCATGACCAGAGCCAAAGGCAGATACTTAATAACTAAGCCACCCAGGCGCCCCTCTTTTCTTTTTTTTAAAGTAGGCTCCATGCCCAGTTTGAAGCCCAGCACAAGTCTTGAACTCACAACCCTCCTGAGATCAAGACCTGAGCTGAGATCAAGAGTCCAATGCATGTGGCGCCTGGGTGGTTCAGTCCATTAAGCATCTGCCTGGGTTCAGGTCATGATCTCAGGGTCCTAGGATACAGCCCTGAGCATGAGGCTTGCTGCTCAGCAGGGAATCTACTTCTCCCTTTCCCTCTGCTCATATCCCACCCTGCTCTTTCCCTCTCTTCTCTCAAATAAATAAAATCTTAAAAAAAAAAAAAAATCCTTCCTAACAGGATCCAATCCAATCCAATCCAATCCAATCCAATCCAATCCATTAAAAAGATTATCCACCATGACCAGGTGGGATTTATCCCAGGGATGCAAGGGTGGTTCAACACTTGCAAATCAATCAACGTGAGAGAACAAATCAATAAGAGAAGAAAGAAGAACAACATGGTACTCTCAATTGATGCAGAAAAGGCATTTGACAAAATACAACATCTGTTCCTGATCAAAACTCTTCAAAGTATAGGGATAGAGGGAACATTCCTCAACCACATAAAATCTATCTATGAAAAACCCACAGCAAATATCATTCTCAATGGGGAAAAACTGACAGCCTTCCCTCTGAGATCAGGAACAAGACAAGGATGCCCACTCTCACCACTACTGTTCAACATAGTGTTAGAAATCCTAGCAACAGCAATCAGACAACAGAAAGAAATAAAAGGTATTCAAATTGGCAAAGAAGTCAAACTCTCTCTCTTTGCAGATGACATGATACTCTACGTGGAAAACCCAAAAGACTCTACCCCCAAATTACTAAAACTCATACAACAATTTGGTAATGTGCCAGGATAGAAAATCAATGCACAGAAATCAGTTGCATTCTTATACACTAACAATGAAAATATAGAAAGGGAAATCAGAGAATCGATTCCGTTTACTATAGTAACAAAAACCATAAGATATTTAGGAATAAACCTAACCAAAGAAGTCAAGGATCTGTACTCCAGGAACTACAGAACACTCATGAAAGAAATTGAAGAAGACACAAAAAGATGGAAGAGCATTCCATGCTCATGGATCGGAAGAATAAACATTGTCAAAATGTCTATACTGCCCAGAGCAAACTATACTTTCAATGCTATTCCGATCAAAATTCCACCAACATTATTCAAAGCGTTGGAACAAACAATCCTAGAATTTATATGGAACCAAAAAAGGCCCCAAATCGCTAAGGAATTGCTGAAGAAGAAAAGCAAAGCTGGGGGCATCTCGTTACCTGACATTAGGCTTTATCACAAAGCTGTGATTACCAAGACAGCATGGTACTGGCACAAAAACAGAGAAACAGAACAATGGAACAGAGTGGAGGGTCCAGATATGGACCCACAGATCTATGGTTAAATCATCTTTGACAAAGCAGGAAAAAATATCCAGTGGAAAAAAGACAGTCTCTTCAATAAATGGTGCTGGGAAAAGTGGACAGCTACATACGGAAGAATGAAACTAGACCATTCACTTACACCACACAAAAAGACAAACTCGAAATGGATGAAAAACCTCAACGTGAGGCAGGAATCCATCAAAATCCTGGAAAAGAACATAGGCAGTAACCTCTTTGACATCGGCCACAGCAACTTCTTTCAAGACACTTCTCCAAAGGCAAAGGAGACAAAAGCGAAAATGAACTTTTGGGACTTCATCAAAATAAAAAGCTTCTGTACAGCACAGGAAACAGTCAACAAAACAAAGAGGCAACCCACAGAATGGGAAAGGATATTTGCAAATGGCACTACAGACAAAGGGCTGGTATCCAAGATCTATAAAGAACTACTCAAACTCAACACCCAAAAAGAAGATGAACACATCAAAAAATGGGCAAGAGACATGAAGAGGCACTTCTCTGTAGAAGATATACAAATGGCTAACAGACACATGAAAAAATGTTCATTGTCACTAGCTATCAGGGAAATTCAAATCAAAACCACACTGAGATACCACCTTACACCAGTCAGAATGGCCAAAATTAACAAGTCAGCAAACAGCAAGTGTTGGAGAGGCTGTGGAGAAAGGGGAACTCTCCTACACTGTTGGTGGGAATGCAAATTGGTGCAGCCGCTTTGGAAAACAGTGTGGAGATTCCTTAAAAAATTAAAAATAGAACTACCCTATGACCCTGAAATTGCACTACTGGGCATTTACCCCAAAGATACAGATGTAGTGAAAAGAAGGTGCCATATGTACCCCATATGTACCCCAATGTTCATTGCAGCAATGGCCACAATCGCCAAACTGTGGAAAGAGCCAAGGTGCCCTTCAACAGATGAATAGATAAAGAAGATGTGGTACATATATATACAATGGAATACTACGCCTCCATCAGAAAGGATAAATATCCAACTTTTGTAGCAACATGGACTGGATTGGAAGAGATTATGCTGAGTGAAATAAGCCAAGAAGAAAAAGTCAAATATCACATGGTTTCACTTACTTGTGGTGCATAAGGTATAATATAGAGGACAGTAGGAGAAGGAAAGTAAATGGGAAGTAGGGTAATTCAGGGACAGAAACGAAACATGAGAGACTCTGAACACAGAAACAAACTGAGGGACTTGGAGGGAGGGGGTGAGGAGATGGGAGAGCCTGGTGGTGGGTACTGAGGGCACCTATTGCATGGAGCACTGGGTGTGGGGCATGGGCAATGAATCTTGGAACACTGAAAGAATAAAATAAATTTAAAGTTAAAAAAAAAAAGAGTGGGATGCTTAAATGGCTAAACCACACAGGTGTTCCCTGCATTAACTCTTTCATGAAAAAAAATGTTCCTAGCAACATTATTCACAGTAGTCAAAATCTGGAAATAATTCAAACATCCATCAAGGGATGAAAAGATAAGCAAACTAAATGGTATTATATTTATACGAATGACTAGTATACAACAACAAAAAAGAACAATCCATTATACATGAGATGAGGATGAATCACACAGACCTTATACTAAATAAAATATGCCCAGACACAGGAGTATATTTTCTATGACTGAACTTAAGGAAGTTCTAGAACTGGCAAAACTAATTTATTACAACACAAGTCAAAAAAGTAGTAGGGGCAGCTACTGCCTGTAAAGAGGCATGAAGATGTATGGCAACCAAAACTCTCATTATGTTGCTGAAAGGAATAAGCAGAAAAAGGCAGTTTCTAGCAATCAACACCTGGGAAAAGGAAATGGGGAAAAACACAATTCTGAAAAGACTCTATAATATCCCCCCAGCAGTCTGTGACTCAAAACAGGTATAGAACAACTGCTTTAAATCTTTGTTTTGCTAACACCATACTCTAAATAAACTATCTTCTAGTAATCTGACTGTTCTTTTTTCATAAAGATCTCTTCTTTGTCCCACATCAGGCTCCTTGCTCATCGGGGAACCTGCTTCTCTCTCTCTCTCTCTCTCTCTCTCTCTCTCTCCATCTGTCTACTGCTACCCCTTCTTGTGCACTCTTTCTCTAACTCTCAAATAGATAAAATTTTAAAAAATGAACAAAGATTTCTTCCATTAGTCCATAAATATTAATCTATAAACATAATTAAGTAACATTTTTGTGTTTTGGACCAGTTCTAATGTCCAGTTGGGTTTATATATCTGTAAATAAAAAAAAAGTTGTTGCTGCCATTATCATGAAACCAAGAAATTGCTTCTATTACAGCTCTACTTCAAATTGATAGCTATTTTCAAAGGAAAATTATTCTTTTTTTTAAAAGATTTTATTTATTTATATGACAGAGAGAAACACGGTGAGAGAGGGAATACAAGCAGAGGGAGTGAGAGAGGGATAAGCAGGCCTCCCAACGAGCAGGGAGCCTGATGTGGGGCTCAATCCTGGGACTCCGGGTTCCTTACCTGAACTGAAGGCAGACTCTTAACAACTGAGCCACTCAGGCGCCCCAAAGGAAAATTATTCTTAACTGCAACAGTGATGACACTCTCATATCCTGATATCTTTATAAGGAATGCTTTTACTTGTAAATGTTTTTGTTAAAAGATCCCTACTAGCAAGTGAAAGTTAAAAAGACTATTCAGTTTAATAGTCCCACTAACATCAAGAAAATGCATTAAGAATAAATTTTCATGTCCACAAAAATTGGCAAAAATTAAACTCATAAAACAAGTTCTTTTTTACAAAAAACAACTTAGCAATAATAGCAAAAACAAATGAACAGTCAGCCATGAACTCTTAGTCATTGACAAAAACTGTGGCAAAGAATATATATGGTAACTGTTATGATCTTTTTATATACACAAAATAATCTACTTTTTAAAAACTGTATATCATTAAATTATAACACATGCGAAAACTAACTTGGATAAATTAGGCTTTGGGATTTTTGGACATTCTTTATTTCTCCCAACTACTGATGAAAACACCAAGACAAAGAATAACTTAGTCAATATTGTGATAGTATAATTAATCATTAGAAAGCTTTTTTTTTTTTTTAAGAAGGTCAAAGTATAAAGATATTCTGGGAATTCTAAAAGCCTTCTAAAATTATCCCATTTACCCAACTGAAGATATTTGGGGTCAAGACTGCTAGCCGCATATCCAAATACCCATTTTCATTTCAGCTGGCATTCCCCTTGTCCTTCCCCTTTCCTCCTGCTTCCTGCCTGAAATGGATATATGACAGCTTAAACTCTGGCCACTATTTTGGACTCTGGTGACCTCAAGATGGAAATCATGTACTAAGGATGGAGCACAGAGGAAAGTAAAACAAAACTGAAGTTTAATAAGATCCTCATGATGACATAATGCTGCCATCTGAGCCCTGGATAGCCCAATTCTGGACTTATTTTAGGTAAGATTTAAAAACCACTATACTATTTAAGCCATGTATTTCCAGTCTGTTAACAGCCACCAGGTGTAACTCTTGAAAGAGAATCTGATATGAGAAATGGGGAAACCCAAACATTTCACTCCTGAACTATCCTGAGCCTTTGGTGGTCCAGCCATGAGTAAAATTCATCTCAATTAATTTTTACCACTGAAGACAGTAGCATCATGAGGTGACACAGAATCTCCTGAGTTCAAGATACAGTTCTTGCCTTCACAGTGTAGCAGCAACTCTATTTCCCTTAATAATGGGTATCAATCATTCCAGCCACATGATTAACTATTACTGCCTGTTCATTCAATAGACTAAGGCAACCAAATGGTGAGGTGGAAATAATACCTCTAATTCAACAAAACTACGGTTTCATCCTTGCTGGAAGTACTGTCATATGGCTGTTAAAAACTCTAACCAGCAGAACTCGGCTACAACAAACAAGTTTTGTAGCTAGTTCATTAGGACTAACTGTACAAACTGCCATGCTCACTCCTATCCCTTAGTTATCAGACATTGGTACAAATTATGGGACAAAGAGACCCATGTAATGCTCAATGGTCCACAGAACTCTCTAAAATAATAAAAAAGATAAAATAAAATAAAAAATAAAATAAAAAACACTTCTCAGTTCATTTTATGATACTAGCAGGGTCTTCATGCACAAACCTGACAAGAATAGTGAACTAAAGGAAAATTATGTGCCAGTCTCACCTCTGAGTCAATTTTTAAAAGAATCCCAAATAAGATAATAGCAAATCAAAGCCAGCAAGAGATTTAAAAACCAAAAATGCCACCATCATGACCAGTCAAGGTTTATCCTAGGAATGCAAAGTTGGCTAAAGAATAATCTGTCCATGTAAGACATTACTTGAAAGATTAAAAAAACAAAACAAAACAAAACTTCACATCATTATCTCTCCCCTGATAAAGTATATTTAACAACTATCTAATTACTATGTTACTGGTATCATTTTATGGCTCAAGAATATGGCTAAATCAAAGCTCAGAAGTCTTACTCTCTTAAGAATTCAGTGGGGTAAAAAAGAAAATATTTAGAATCACTGTATGAACTACTAAAAGTACATTTAAAAAAATTCTTAAATAAGAATACAAAACAACCCAACCAAAAAACGAATTCAAGCAGAAAGCTGAAAAAGCCAGTAAATTTTTTTAAAAACATGCGATTTTATTTTCAGTAAGAGAAATGCAGATTAAGAAACTGTCATTTCACACTTGCCAGACTGGCAAAACTAAAAATACATAGCAATATCAAAATCTGGCATATAGAACACCTGAAATTAATGGAACATACTGTGTGAACCATACTCAAAAAAAGTACACTATGGTTTCTAAAATTACATCTATAGTCTTGATTTCCCATGTTATCCAAATAATATTAGTCTTGTCAGCAATATTTTACAGCAATATTTTAATTTCAGGTTAGCATTTCCTTGCTATTCCAAGGGCTTAGATACTGCATGAATACCTTCAAATGTTCTTTTTCTCCCCTTCATTTTGGTAACATATACTCCTTTGGGAGATTTTGTAAAATACAAAGATATACACAAAATATAAATTACACATAATATAACTACCTAAATGCCACCTAATTTAACCTTTGGAACACTTTCTTCTAGTCACTGATTGTGCACACAGTGTTTTTAGTTTTATTTGCTATATAACTATGATAGAATGGTCCAGGTGCCAGAAACTCAGCTTGCAGGCCAAATCTGGCCCACCACTTGCTCTTGTAAATAAAGTTCTAATGGAACACAACAACAGAAAAATAAAAACAAAAACACTAAGTTTAGGTTAGGATACAGAGCAAATGGAAAGTTTATATCCTTTCAATGGGAGTTAAAGTGGTATAAATAATTAGAAAAATAATTTCCCATTATTTAGAATGTTGAAGATGTACATAACTCATGGTCCATCATCTCTATGTATGTATTTTGCATATATGCAACAGGAAACATGTACAAACATGTTCAATGCCAATTTTTAACAGCGAAAAATCCAATGTCCAGACTGATTAATGTTATATTCATAAACAATAAAAATAAGCTACACTTTATGCAAGAACATGTAAAAATCTCAGAAACATATGGCTAAATAAGAACAAATAAGCAGATTCATACAAAGTTCAAAAAAATGTAAAACTAAAGATACAGGGTGCCTGGGTGGCTTAGTGGGTTAAAGCCTCTGCCTTCAGCTCAGGTCACGATCTCAGGGTCCTGGGATCCAGGCCCGCATCAGGCTCTCTGCTCAACAAGGAGCCTGCTTCCTCCTCTCTCTCTGCCTGCTTGTGATCTCTCTCTGACAAATAAATAAATAAAATCTTAAAAAAAAAAAAAATATATATATATATATACAGCCTGGTAGAACTAAGGCAAAGCAAGGGTTTAACACGGACTAAATTAAAATCGCGGTTACAGAAACTAATGGTGTTGGAAAAGAGATAGCATCCGGGAAAGGCACACAAGGGACTTCAAACTTCACACCATGCATGCTTAATAGACATACTGCAAGTATACAAGCATTATATGTTGAATAAACATCAAAACTGTCAATACTTGGAAGACTGCTATATAGTTAGCCTCTAAAATGGCTCCCGATGATCCCCACACCCTTAAGCAAGCTACTTTCCTTGAGTGTGGGCTAGATCACTGACTTGCTGATGAAGAGAATGTGACTCAAGATTAATTACTAAGACTCTGACTTCCACCTTGCTCGCTCTGAGAGATCTCAGCTACCATACTGTACCAACTGCCCTACGAAAAAGTCCCTGTGGGAAGGAACTAATGTTGCTGACAACAGGAGCTAAGACTTCATGAAGCTAGCCTATAACCACATGAGGGAGCTTGGGAGCCTCTTCCCAAATGCAGCCTTAGGACGACTGTAGTCCCAACATACTCAATTACAGCCTCATGAGGAGAAAACCCAAGCTGAGGACCCAGATTAGCTACATCTGGATTCTTGACCCAGAGAAACTGTGAGACAATGTTTGTTTTAAACTGCTAAATTTGGAGGTAATTTGGTACACCACAATAAGTAACTACTACCACTGCTGATAGTACCTCACTGATTGAAATATTAAGGGGCATGACCTGACAATATACAACCTGGAGAACAAAATTGTTTACAGGCTTTAACTTAGATTATGGACTCTGAAGAACAGTCATTTCCCCGAAGGATTTTCTTGGCTGTTTGTTCCTCCAAATAGGCCACTGAGTCGCAAGGAGTCATTATCTAGGGAATTCCTTGAGCAAATATAATCAGAAACCATTTAGAAAACTCCCCCAGCGATTAAGAACACAGTCTTTTAAAAAGAGGGAAAAAATAGGAGTCTTTTAAAAAGAGGGAAAAAATAGGAGATACAACTATATCTCATCAAAAAGAACTTTACAGGGACGCCTGGGTGGCTCAGTTGGTTAAGCAACTGCCTTCGGCTCAGGTCATGATCCCGGAGACCCGGGATCGAGTCCCACATTGGGCTCCCTGCTCAGTGGGAAGCCTGCTTCTCCCTCTCTCACTCCCCCTGCTTGTGTTTCCTCTCTGGCTGTGTCTCTCTCTGTCAAATAAATAAAATCTTAAAAAAACAAAACAAAACAAAAAAAAAAACTTTACAGAACTGAAAAAAGTCCCCCAAATTAGCCCCAGTCTATCTTATCTACAAAAGCAACTAAACATATTAGAGATGTTTCTAAAACAATAAACAATCAAAAAGATGTAAATTTGATGAGATGCCAGGTCAAATTTTTTCATATTAATTTTCTCATATCACTGTACTGAGGTTTACATTCCTTGTCCTCTTAGCTAATGTGAATTAAAACAGCAGATATCAGCTATTGAGCACTAATCACATGTCTAGCACTCCTAATACCATGAAGTAGATACTACTTTATCACCATTTCACCAGTGGAGAAGTCATAGAGAAGTTAAATGACTTCAAGGTCTCATGGTACTCTTCTCAATTTAGACACTAGAAGGTTGTAAACCCTAAGTTCAAAATGCATAGTAAAGGCTTCAGGTATAATTTTTCAGCAATTAACTAATAAGAAGTAAGGAAAAACTTCCTAAAAATTCTCTTAGGTACTCTAACAGGCATGGCATAGAAATAGGAGTCTGAAAGTTTCTTGGTCTATCTTATTCTTCCTTAGTTCCATAACTTACTTCACCCAAATATGCATAAACCTATTTTCACTACGGAAATGCTGGAGAGCAAAAAGTAAGAATTTATGAAACACCTAATAATCTGGCATTCTTTGAATAAGAGAACCCATACAATGGAAAACAATGCTTTTTAAAAAATATATATACATATACTAGATCCTCAAAGCAGCAGTATTTGAAAGAATCAAAAACTGAAGCTAACTAATCATCAATTTTAGAGTGGTTAAACAAGCTATAGTATGTTCATACAATGGAATATTTACAGCAATGACAATCAGTGAAGTACTGTTACCTGCAACAATACAGATCAGTCTGAAATAGAATGCTGAGCACTACAGCTGAACAGAAAACAATGCATATGAATTCAATTTATATCTACACAAAAAATGATAGCTCAAGAATCAGTATCAATAGAAAAAAGTGTCTCTAGGATAAAGTGATAGGACAACTAACCACACAAGGGCTGAACACAACCGTCTTGCATAATTCTTGCTTATGGTTTGAGCTGTCTCCATTTCTACAACTCCTGTTTATGTGCAAAATCAACATAAAAAGTTAGAAAAACTATTAAGTAAAATGAAAATTCACTTAAAATAAATTAAAGTGGACAGTGAAAGAGTTAAAACTAACATTTCAAGAATGGTTGGAGAAAACATTAGATAAACATTTATAATAAAGAACAACAGAATATAAAAATAGATTTGAAACATAAAAATAGGATTCAGATAAAAGGCTAAACACACTATATAAGAAATAAAATCCTGAATAGGTTCAAACAGGATTGAAACAGAACTGAGAACAAAAAAGTCAGAGAAGAGTAGCTTTTTAAAGGAAAATATCAAAGAAGTTTAAAGATAGGAAATGAAGAAACAAAACATTCAAAAAGGAAAAAAGGACTAAAATGTTTCTGGGATGCATAAAACATCCTCAGATGAGGGGGGGGTCTCCTTCTAGATACAGGCTCCCTCTGAATATAGAACAAAAGGGAAGAATTGAACAACTTTACTTTCTCATCTTTCAACAAGCTCCAGGAACTCATATTTTCTATGCAGTTAGTTTCAGGTAACTGGACTGTTAATAACCAATTAAGAGCTAGAGGAGATCCAGTAGGTAGAAGCATTAATTCACCAGACTTTTACAAATTGTCCAGAAAAAAAAAAACACCCAAAGTTCCACTAATAAAATGGAAGGATCTAAAAAATGTGGTTTCCAGACCCTAGGATTTGCAGGGATCATTTCAGGGTACCAAAACATAAAAATCATTTTCACATTAATACCAAGATGTTGTTAACCCTTCCACTAGCAGTTATTAAGTTTTTCACCACCAAGCACTCACCAGTAGGGAGCACTTTCGTTCAGAAAAGTCCCTTTTGAAGCAGTAATAATTCCATTAGACGCCTACCTCTGAAGTACACATCTTTCTAATATCCTGTGAGAAGGGAGCACACATAAATTGTACTTGTGAGAAGCACTGTGCTATTTTACTTATGAGCTACACTAGTCACTTTCTTTCAAAGAACACCATTTTTTTTTTTTTACTTGAAAGTACAACTGACAGACAAGCAGTAATTAATCTAGGCTTGAGCATTAGATGGACTTTTTCAAAAATGAATAAAGTGACCCTGTCACTGCAAAGAAAAAAAGTGACAGTATTTGCTGCCAATGACAAAACCTAAGCTTTTAAAAGAAAATTAGGGTTTTTGAAAAACTTGAATCTACCACCTTGAGCCTTACATCTTTCCAATACATAAACACATTTCTGATAAAGCAGTGGTGACACTAACGGAATAGGAAATTCATTAACAGAAATCAGAACCCCTCTGGATATAATCTAGCATGCCATATTATTTAAAAGGTCCCAGATGATTTTTGGAGCTGCCCTAGCGGTTCTGGCGGTTCAGTGTTGCTAAGCATTCTCAAAGGAAACATCCCCAGAACCACTTATTAAAAGGCAGCTTACTTAATGCCACAAAGCTCCAGCTTAGGAAATAAAATCCACTTTCGGGTTATGCCACTCACTAACAAGGTGATCATTAATATATCTAAATTTCAATTTTCTCCATCTTTAAAACGCAGAAAAACACTTCCCAAAAAATGACATTCATGAAAATTAAGTAAAATGTTAAATGTGAAAGTCTCGTACAGTTCTTGGCAAAGTTAGACAATGAAATGTGTTGATAGGAGAGATTAGGTCTCCCAGAGGGGATGTATAAAACTAGTACTTTGAATTATTTGGAGACCGTACTATTCTCCCAATCTAGGAGGAGACAGCTAACAGGCAGTTAGATAGTATCTAGCATTTTTGGAGAAACATCTGGGCTTGAAGATAATAACTATTTCAAAAGCTATGCAATCCTTTTAGGCCCCTCACTCTAAATCACCATCTAAGTCAAAGTCAAAGGTCTATTAGCCACAACTAAAGTGGATATGACTACCTTTATGACAACAACCATTACTATTACTGAATAAATCTTGCTTTGAACCACAGTCATCAAGAAATCTTCTATCATTATTTGGCTTCTCATGCAAATTCTTTGCCTAGGATCAGTATCTCAACTATCCTATTCCAAGGTAGTTATATTTCTTCATTACAACTCAAGTTCTGCAGAAAATCAAACCCTAAATTCCTTAGTCATCTATCGTTTGCAATGATGAACTTATCTCCCATGCATTTACTAGAGACATACTATCCTTCAGAGAATTGAGCAAAACACTCACTAAAATCATTTTGGTAGACCTAATTCTCTCCACGAAATAACTGGAAGGGCTGTATGAATTAACATTCCCTTTTAGAAGTCTTTGTAACCTCAGTTAAAATGGATTAATCCAGTAGCCTCTAGGTTCAATGATAAGCTATGGCTCAGGGACCTGGACTGCACCAAGATAAAAGCCACTTTATCTTGTCATCTTGTCACAAGTTCTACAGCACAAATACACTTCAGTGTCATAAAGGAGAGAGTCTCTATTTCCCCCCAAATTGTTTTTGAAGTGTTTTATATCTTCCCAACATTTGTATTGAAAGGCAACATTTTGCTTAATAGGGCACCATTTCAAAGGTTTTAATTTAAGAGGTCAAATTTATATTTAAATAATATTTATATATATTTTAAAATGTATATTTAATGTATTCATCAGAAATAATAAATGCTACATTAAAATACCACAAAATATTTCTAAAATACACACCAAAGGGATAGAATTTCATGGGTTTTTGGATTTCAGATCAGGAGAAAAGGCAAAGGTAGAGCCAAGGCAGCTATTAAAATTCAATGAAACCTTTGAAAAAATTATCCCATCAAAAGAAACTTCTATAAGCTGGTGTTTTCCAGTTTCCAATTTAGTGTCCTACTGAAATCTTACTCAACATCTTGATTATTTGCTGAAAAATTATATCCCTTTCTTAACTCGGCACTTACACATTTTTTTTAAGATTTTATTTATTTGAGAAAGAGTGAGAGAGAGAGCATGCACAAGCAGAGGGGACATGCAGACGGAGAGGGAGAAACAGGCTCACCACTGACCAGGGAACCAGAGGTGGGCTGGATCCCAGGACCCTAAGATCACAGCCTGAGCCAAAGGCAGGCACTTAAATGACTGAGTCATCCAGGGGCCCCAGCACTTTTTAAAGACTTATTTTTATTTTAGAGAGAGAAAATGCACGTGCACATACCTGCGAGCAGGGGAAAGGGAAACAAAGGGAGAGAAAGAGAGAGAATTCAAGCAGACTCCCTGCTGAGTGTGCAGCCTGACTCAATCCCAGGACCCTGAAATCATGACCTGAGCTGAAAGCAGGAGTCCAATGCTTAACGAACTGAGCCACCCAGGTGCCCCCACACTTATACACTTTTATAAAAACACAAGACTTAGACAAATTCAAAGAGAAAATCTGGGAAACATTTAGGTGCTTATTATAAAGCTTTTATAATTGAACATTCGAGAAGGAAGAGAGAGGGAAGGCCCAATCAACCAGAATCCCTTAAACTGGCTCTGTATAGTACAATAAGGTTGATGTTACAAACTCCCCAGCTTTTTCTTACCTTTCCAACAGCTCTAGTTACAAACTAGAAAAAAGAGTACCTTTTACTAATGTCAATACTTAGTAAAAATGTCTAGAAAACTGAGATTTTTTTTTTTAAGATTTTTTATTTATTTGACAGAGAGAAACACAGCCAGAGAGGGAACACAAGCAGGGGGAGTGAGAGAGGGAGAAGCAGGCTTCCCGCCAAGCAGGGAGCCTGATATGGAACTTGATCCCGGGTCTCCGGGATCATGACCTGAGCCGAAGGCAGTTGCTCAACCAACTAAGCCACCCAGGCACCCCGAAAACTGAGATTTTTAAAATCAAGACTGCAAGTAGGAAACTGGTAATGTTAACAAAGGAAGACATTCGAGATTTAAAGTAACTTGACTGAAACTCCAAAAAGACATATTACAAGTGAGCCTAAATGAAGCAAAGTAACTTAAAAGTTTCCAGATTATGAGAATGAATGCTGTATTTCTTACTCTTGGTGTTGAAACAGTAATCACAAATGTGATATCAAAATTAAATGTTTCTACATGGCTTAATTCTACATCCTGGTTAGCAGCCCAGAAAGGAAATGAAACTGAAATACTTACTGTAGTAACCATATAGCACAGTATCCTCGATCTGTCTGCTGACATTAGCATTGGCCCAGTCCTAGGATAAAAAGGAAACAATAGAAATATTAATAAAACATCTATTTAGCAATTATGATTAAGTTTTAATATGACTGAATATCACTTATAAAAGTATCAGCAACTCAACCACGTTTGACCTGTGCCTTCGATTAATTGAGAAAACAGATAAGTAAGCACACAAATTTCAACAGGTAAATGCTGAGATAAGATAACAATGTACTTATAGGGAAACACATAAGCAGGAGGCACCTAATTCCCCTGAAGATCAGGGATGGTTTCCCAAAATGACTCTAAACTGAAAAATGAAGGAAGAAAGGGCATTCTCTGAGAAAAGGAGAAAAAAAAAAATAGGAAGGATGAAAGAGAGAGGAAACACATAGGAAAGTTTGAAAAAAAAAAAACTGCAAGAAGCTAAATACAGATTCATTAGAGCTGCTGGAAAGGTACGAAAAAGCTGGTGGAACAAGGAAGGGAAGGACACAGGTTTAAGGGACTCACGGGTCATGCTAAGTATTTTAGACTTTGCCCTAAGGACAAGAGAAATAGTGATGAATTTCTATATAGAGCGTGAAATATGATTTGTATCCTAGAAAAATATATTTGAGTACAATATATTTTTAAAATATACCTAAAAGAACAGTCAATCTAAACTTCTTTGCATTCATCCCACAAAGGTATTCTTTAAATTAGTAATTTAACTTAGAAAATAATAGTTCAAATTAATCTTTTCAAATAGAAAAAAATCTGTACACTGATGAATCAAAATTCAGATTATAATGACAAGTCTATTTATCAAATGTCCTAAACTTTACGCATATGAAAAATTAAACCTGGAGCATCTAAGTGACTATTGCTATTAAGTACTTGTGAAATATCAATATTTCAATCTCCTCCAATAATTGGGGTTTTTTTTACCTACAAACACCTCTAAGCAAGGAACATCTATGAATTTCTTACTGACAAACTCCTAAAAGAACAAAAATGTGGAAAACCCAAATTTAGCACTACAAAAGCAAAATCTTGACACAGAAAGTACAATAAAAACAGCATTTTTCCAATAGCAATAAAGACTATAAAAAATTAATAGGCTAAATAAAAATTTATGTTAACTATATAAAGAAAACAAAAGGGCGCCTGGGTGGCTCAGTGGGTTAAAGCCTCTGCCTTCGGCTCAGGTCATGATCCCAGGGTCCTGGGATCATCCGGCTCTCTGCTCGGCAGGGAGCCTGTTTCCTCTCTCTCTGCTGCCTCTCTGCCTACGTGTGATCTCTCTCTGTCAAATAAATAAATAAAAAAGAAAAAAGAAAACTAAATTATGGAATATTTAAAAATCTAAGTAAATGGAAAGTCACATGTTCCCATATGAAAAGAATGTAAATACCAAATTCCTCCAAATTATAAAAACTATATATACTGCCAATCTAAATCCTAATATACTAAGAGGTAGAGCATTTTGACATGCTGATTACAAAAATCATCTGAAGAACATATAGGCAAGAGCTAGGAAATTTTTGAAAAGGACCAACAATGAGGAATTTACCCAATTACTAGATTTTATTAATAAAACATGAAAATCTATTATTATAGTAACCTTTCATTTACCTAAGTGTCAATGGAAATCAGTGGAAAATGTAGAGGAAAAGTCATTACCTGCATAGTAATATTAAGAAAAATGTTCTATAATCTAGACATTCTAGATCCTAAATCCTAAATCTTAAAAAGAGTCACACAAATCAGGACAGGTATCAGTATATAAATAAAGTTTTAAAGACAAGTCGTACTGCTCATGAATGACCTTAAGAGCTCTCACTGAGTTGCATGAAAACAAGCTCCAAAATGGGGCCTCCCCTTCCCACACAATAAAAGGAGCTGCACCCCATCTCTATTATTCACAGGACTAAAGGGGCCCAAAGTCTCTAGGTGTTCAGCAACTGGAATGTCCAAGCACCTCATGAACCCTTGTATCTAAGTTCATGCTACCTGGCACCCAAGTCCGTAGTGTTTACCTATCTGCAAGGCCATTCTCCTTGCCTTACAAGAAGGGAGAACCGAGGAAGGCAGAGGTACCTCTGCTGAAGCACCTGTACTTTGGGAAAGCTCACTTTATTGCACAACATTAAGGATTTAAGAATCCGTGCACTTGCTGACCCTCATCCCCATAAATTCCAGCCTACACCAAATAATGTTTATTGTTCCCTTTGTTCCTTACCCAACGATATTTAGTGCAGTGTGTTAAAAAAATAAGAAAACATTAATAACTACAAACAATCTAAATGCCTGAAGAGAAACTGTATAGACAATAAAAACAATGAAATCTGTATAAACTGGTATATATAGATATCTATGAAGTACTTCTGAGGTGGGGGGACACAGAACAAACTACAACTAATAGTTTTAACATATGCAATTTTTGTCTCAACAAACAAAACGCCCATACATATACAAAAAAAAAAAAAAAGGAATAATGCTTTTACCACATGGAAATGGCAAAGCACACTGGAGATATTTCTGTGCAATAACTGGACATTTTTTCATCAATGATTCGGGTATCCAAACGGATATGCACATAATCAAAACTGCAGTTCATAACAGTTTCTTTTGTTACTGTTTATGCACAAAATGGAATTTTAGAAAGATTTTTGAGGGGTCCCTGGGTGGCTCAGTCGTTAAACATCTGCCTCAGCTCAGATCACGATCCCAGAGTTCTGGGATCAAGCCCCACAACGGGCTGCCTGCTCGGGGGGAGCCTGCTTCTCCCTGTCCCTCTGCCTGCTGCTTTCCCTACTTGTGCTCACTCTCTGTCAAAAAAATAAACCGCAAATTAAAAAAAAAAAGTTTTTGAATCTTGAAGATTTTTTTGGAACAGAGGATAACTCAGCTATCCCCACACAAGCTCCCTTACAACTTCCAAAATAATCCCATAAGGTACTAATGTACCCGCGGAGAATTACTTACAAGTTAAACTTTAAAATTAAACAAGACCCCAACCTCAAAAAAAAGTTAAAAGAAGAATGTAGGTTATTTAAAGCCAAAGACTCCCTGACACTTAGAACCTTTCACTCTGCAAGGTTCTTTTGTTTAAACAAATCTTATGGCAATAAGAAAATATTAGCATTACTATTTTAAGCCTAAAAATGTGTAAAATATACAACATCATTCAAGTACTATTAGTGCATTTGGCTTTTATAATGTCTTGCCTCCAAGGTACGTACTGTCAAAAGCGCTTAGTTTATGAAACCTTGCTGCTTTTACATTTTGAGAACCACGATGCCCTTGATAAATTTTATAGACCACAGCCCCCCAAAGTAGAGACCAAAAGAAACTACAGAGTCATTTAAGACCCAAAGGGTTGGAAGAAAAAAACTAATGCTAGAGAATATTAAAGAACATTTCAGAAGAAAAGAATATAAATTCCACAGAACAAGGATGCAATGGGTCATGTACATAAAATTTCCTTTCCTACTCTTCAAGATAACATAGAAATGCTCAGCCTAACCCAAAAGTACACAGTTCTCCTCAGTTCTACCTGATATTCTCACCTTAGACCAGTGCCTTTCACTGAGAGGTAACTTTGTCCGCCATGGGGATTTGGCAATGGAGCCCCAGAAGATCGGAGAATGTTGGTGTACTAGCAGCATCTTGTGGGTAGAAGCAAGGATCTGCTGTCACTGCTGTCTATGATGCACAGGACACCCCCACAACAAAGAGTAACCAGCACAAAATGTCAATGCCTAAGGAACACTGACTTTGAGGTCCCTAAAATAATTTGGAACCAAAAGACAGGAACTAACTCGACTTACTACCAAATCTAATACCTACTTCCATCTGTATTCAAATGTTAGTCCTTCCTTCTGCCAAGTACCTATACTCCTATATTTATGGCCAATCCTTTCACATTAAGATCCCCAACGCTTTGCTTTCTCAAAGACATTGTACCTGCAATTATAGCTTCTCTTCCCTCTAAAAATTTCTCCTATCCACTGAATCCTAAAGTATGTAAACCCTAGTAAATTCCATTAAGCACAGAGATATACACACAGCCACCTCAAATAAAAACACCTCCCTTGACCCCACTTCTTACTCCCTTAGAAAACAAAAGTTCTTGAAAAGTTTTCAGCATTCCCTATCACTGCCTCCTCACTTCTCTGCCCGTTAACCCACTCCAACCTGAAAACTCAAATGCTCCACCGAAACTATTTTCTTGTTCTTTGGTCACCGCTGACCAAAGCCAGCAATCACTTTTCTACCCCTCCCACTACACCTCTCAACACCACTTCCAACTCCCTACTTGACACCTTCACTTGAATATTTAGGGTAGGCACTCTGAAGGTAATTTGTCCAAAATACAGCTCTTTTAACATGACTTAAAAGTCATGAACAATTGGGGTCCCATCTTCTGAACTCTGCTAGTACCAAAGTGCAACCTCCAACACCACACAAATAGGCCAAACTCACCTCTGTCTAAAAGCTTCTGTATTTGCTGTTCCCTCTCCCTAAAGGTTCTCACCTCTGGATCTTCACCTGACTGGCTCTTCCTCATCCAGGTCTCATCTCAAGTAACCCGTTTCAGCAATGTGGACTTTCCATGCCCCTATCTGAATTACCCACAACTGAGACTTTCATAGCAATCTGTTATATTTCCTCATAAAGTGTATTGCTATGAAGTCAGCTTGTTTTATTTGTTTACCGTTGGCCTGATCTTACAGGCCATGAAAGGAGGAGGCCAAGCTCCATGAAAACAGCAGCTTCATTTATTAATCTCCAGCACCCATGTGTGTTAGGTACATACTACATACTTAATAAATATTAAGCAAATAAATGTATTTAAGGTGCAGTGAAGAATACAAAGTTCTAAGACACAGTCAGTCTGAGAGTACAAATGAGGCAATACTGGAGAGTTAAACGCAGACATCTAATACTAACATGCCATGAAGAGACATTAATCATTGGAGGAGGGGAGTTAGATATGAACATTTTAGCTACCAAAACACAAAATATTTCAATGCCATATTTTAACTACTCATTTTTTTAAATATTTTATTTATCTGACAGAGAGAAACACAGCCAGAGAGGGAACACAAGCAGGGGGAGTGAGAGAGGGAGAAGCAGGCTTCCTGCCGAGCAGGGAGCCCAATGTGGAACTCGATCCCAGGTCTCCGAGATCATGACCTGAGCCGAAGGCAGTCGCTTAACCAAATGAGCCACCCAGGCACCCCAACTACTAATTTTTAAAAAAAAAAATTTTACACACTGTATAAAATAAAAAATATTTGTTTATGATAGTGTCAATTTCTAATTTTTTTGTGACTGGTACATTTTGTGATATATCATTATCCAAAGTTATCAGTCAACAATATAAGACACTGTAACAAAACATTTACAGCTATTCTTTAAGGTTTTTTTTGTTTTGTTTTGTTTTGTTTTGTAATCTGAAAAGTTAATTGTTTTGCAAAAGAACTAGAAACAAATTATCTGACTAAAATTATTCATAGTGCCATATATAGAGGGAAAAAAAAAAAAAAAGGAAACAACTCAGGCATTATTACAATATACCCCTGCCACAAGGAGGCAGAGAAAGCAAGGAAGGGAACTATGACAAAATAGAAAAGTACTGTTTACTACCCGGTTACAGAAAAGCTTGAGCACCCTCCATTCACAGTCATTGACATCTGCAATTTCCAAATAATTATACCTTATAAACAAGCCTGTAATCATTTTTTTTTTAATTTTTTTTTTTTATTGTTACTAAATTTTTTTTTCCAGTGTTTCAAGATTCATTCCCCATTCCCCACACCCAGTGCTCCCCGCTTTAGGTGAAGCCTGTAATCATTTTAAAGATTTCAAAATACTTGAGGTGAAAATGGATAAAGTGAATACATATATTCATTTAGGAATAAGAAATGTACATCATAAAAATTAAGATAAAACATAATCCATTACAGAAAACAGTATCAACCTGTACATTTCTCCTAAATAATAAGAAAAGGCAGGATAGGTTAAAGCTATTATGGCATATGTTTAATCTAATATGGCTAAATTTACAACTGTGGTATGAAGTTTGAAGAACTAATTCTTAAACATTTGTACTTGTCTTTCACTAAGCACCTCAAGAAATTTCATCAGTATTCTTTAGAGAAAATACTTTATATAATTTATTAGGAAAGTTTTTAATAGCTTATTCAGTTCTACTTTTAAGCATTAGCAAAGATGCCCTTCCCATGAAAACTCGTGAATTTCACTAGTCCCCCAGCCACCCACCTCAGAAAACAGAGAAGGAAAGAAAGGGGGAAAATGTTTCACGATACCAAGAAAAAAAGCATCAAAGTATTGGGGGGCAAAAACTGATATATTATCTCAGCTCTAAAGTAACTGAAAATAGATAATAGAGACAAGTGAATGCAAAGTAGAAAAAGAGAACATATAATTATTGGATAAATAATCTGATAATCAAAGAAAGAAGTCTATAGAAAGTGGAAAGCATTAACATTTTTCCCTCATAATTACTGTGCCATATTTACATTAAACAAATATAAAACAAGAACATTAACTACAGTTATACATTTTCTTCTCCTAGGAAACATTTAATAAAACAAGTGCCCTAATTTTTTATAGGTTATAGTTTTGCTTCTGAGGTGAGTGAATTCTCAAACTCTTGCTCAAACAAATAGAATGCATCTCACAGACTAAAAAACAAAAACTAGTACCCAGTGACTACTAATTTAAGCATAATCCCAAAACAACTACATAATCTAAGAGAAAGTTCAAAATTTCATGAAAATATTAGAAATTTCAAGAAGAAAACATATCCCCACAAAATCTAAACAACCAAACATTCTAAATTCAAAACTAAGAAATCTATTTAATCAATAATTATACAAGGGATAATACTTCTATATCAGATCTATCTATCTCTGTATCTTTTTAGTAACCAGAGAATATATATATAATCTATTGAACAAAGAGCTCTGAAGCCAGATAGCAGAGTTTCAAATCTTGGCTATGGCACCTACAGGCTGTAATGACTTTAAACAGGTTATTTCTCCTCTCGAGACATTGTTTTTTTGTCCATAAAAACATAGATAATACTGTACCTCATAGGGTTGTTTGGAAGGGTAAAGAGTGTTCATATATTATTAACCACTGAGAACAGAAATTGACACAGTAAATACTCAGCAGATGTTAATTGCTATCTTCATATAGCACTTGGGACATGCTACATGCTCAATTAGTATCTGCTAAATAAATGAGGGACCAGGGTGCCTGGGTGGCTCAGTCAGTAAAACATCTGACTCAGGCTCAGGTCACGATCTCAGGATCCTAGGATTGAGTCCTAAATCTCAGGCTGTGTGCTCAATGAGGAGTCAGCTTGTCCCTCCCCTTCCCCTCTGTCCCTCCTACCGCTCATGCTCCAGAAAGGGATGGAGTCCACTCACTCACTCGCTCTCTCTCAAATAAATTAAATCTTTTAAAAATAAAGAGATTCAAAAAAATAAGTAACTAAGTAACCTACAGTAAATAACTAGTTTTCACAGCAATCATAATATATCTAAACCTAACTGCAGAAACGTTTTCAAATTATTTAAGTCCAGGTGGCTCAATTCAGAAACTTATTTTGGAAGCAGGCAATACTGAGTTAACTGGAATACTATTTCATTCAAATATTTAAGTATCTACTCTGTGCTAAACACTTGGGTTACAACAATAAACAAGACACAGTTCTTGCATCAAGGAGCTTAAGCTATCAAGAAACTTAAAAATGGCTGCTGGGAAGAGAGCAGAGTAGGAGGACTCACCTCTTGCCACAGAAACACCTAGAGAACACCTACATGGGCAAAAATAACCCAGAAAGCAACTGGAAAACAGACTCTCCACAGCCTGACACCGACAAGAGGCCAAGCGAAGCAGATGAACCCTCTCTGATCACTCTTGGCAAGGTCCCATCAAAGCAATGCCACAAACCTGGCAGTGTGCACAAAGCCCACACAAAGGTCAGCACCACCCTAAAGGGAGTCCTGCTCCAAGGAGAGGGGAGCATAACCACATACCAGTCTGACAATGAGCCCAGCAGTGGGCTGGGGGCAGGGAGCTGGTCTAATACAGGTCCTATTCGCCAACAAAAGCTTCTCAGAGGACAAGAGGAAAGTGTCTGCAGTCTGGTGCTACTTCATCTCTAGTAAATGCCTCATCTTACTCAATTCAAGCCCAAGGCAGCTCCAGATTGGCCCACTAACACCACAGGCACCAGACTCTGCCCACAATAGGCAGAGAGCCATCACAATCTGGACTGAAGGCAAACACAGCTCCACCACAACAGTAGGACACCCCTGTACACACATAGGAGACACCCCAGAAGCACCATTTTCTGGTGAAAAGGAGGCACTGCACTGCCGAACCTCTTCTTCATAGAGATACTACTTTCAAGTGCAGGAGATGCAGCTGACTTTCCTAACACACAGAAATAGACACAGCAATAGACAAAATGAGGAGACAGAGGAATGTGTCCCAAATGAAAGAGCGGAACAAAATAAGAGCAAGAGATCCAAGTGAGATGCAGGTAAGTAATATGTCTGATAGTGAATTTAAAGTAATGTTTATAAAGATACACGCTAGAATTGAGAAAGGAGTGCAGAACCTCCATGAGACCTTCCATCAAGAGATAGCAGATGTAAAAAAGAACCAATAAGAGCTATTGGACTCACTAAATGGAAATAAAAATAGACCACCTGGAATAAACAGCAAACGAGAGGAAGTAAAAGAACAGCAGCTACCTGGAGGACAACAGAGTAATGGAAAGTAATCAAGCTCAGCAGTTGGGAGGGGAAAAAAAAAAATACACAAAATGAGAATAGACCCAGGGAACTCAGCAACACTGTCAAGTGTAACAGTTGCATGATAGAGATCCCAGAAAGAGAAGAGTAAGAAAAGGGAGATTTGTCTGAAAAAAATAATAGCTGAAAACTTCCAGATCCAGGAGGCACAGAGAGCCCCCAACAAACCCAACCCAAAGAGGTCGGCACCAAGACACAAAGTAAATAAGATGGCCAAAAGTAGTGACAAAGAGATAATTTTAAAAGCAGCAAGAGAAAGGAAAGCAGTGACATACAAGGGAAACCCTTAATGGTTATCAGTGGTTTTTCAAACTCTATAGGCCAGAAGCAAGCAGCATGATAAATTCCAAGTGCTAAAAGGAAAAAATCTATAGCCAAGAATACTCCATTCGGCAAGGCTTTCATTTAGAATAAAAGGAGACAGAGTTTCCCAGAAAAACAAAAGTTAAAAGCAAAACCAGCCACATCCCTGTCACATACAATGCCATCAGCTTGTGGGTCCCAAATTCACAGTCCAGCCGCCCTCCTGCCTGAGTCAGCATGCACGCCTGCCACCTGCTCAATGCCAGGTCAACATTGCCTTCACCTCACATTGCCAAGGGCTCAAACTGGCACTCTTCCCCTCAAATTCCAGCCCTTGTGCTCAAGTTTGTGCACAAAAGGGGGCATAATTATAACAGGAGAATGAAGCAACCCACAAAGTGACACTATCTATGTGGAATATATAATGAATAAAAGGAATGTGCTAGGCTGAGAACATCTCCAACAAGCACATCAAAGAACAATACACACGGTATGATTCTGGTTAGTAAAAGAAACCAACCTAGGAAAAAATAAGACAAGATGAAAACAAACCATAAGAGACTCTCAAGCATAGGAAACAAACTGAGGACTGCTGCAGGAGAGGGGTGTGGGGGATGGGGTAGTTGGGTGATGGGCATTAAGGAGGGCACATGATGTAATGAGCACTAGATGGCACTAGGTGTTAAATGCAACTGATGAGTCACTGAACTCTACCTCTGAACTAGTAATACACTATGGTAACTGAATTTAAATAAATAAAGGAAACACCCCCAAAAAAGAAACTTAGAAATACGTTAATTGAAAGGGAATTCAGAAACCTTCCAGTCCAACACCTTCATTTTAAATATGAAGAACCTAAAGTCCAAAAAACTTAACTAATTTGGCCAAAGATACAGCCTGGATAATAAAGAGTCAAGACTAGAAGTCACGTCTTGTAACTCCCAGCTAGCTTAGAGGTCTTTTCTGCATTCCTTACTGACTC
Source organism: Spilogale gracilis (assembly GCA_004023965.1). Lineage (NCBI taxonomy): Eukaryota > Metazoa > Chordata > Mammalia > Carnivora > Mephitidae > Spilogale > Spilogale gracilis. The sequence continues at coordinate 19,825 of PITA01010784.1, read as the reverse complement.
AAAGTACTCAATATGAAACAGACTGAGAGTATGATCCACCACTAACAAAAGCCCTACTAAATTACTTATTTTACTGCATTAATGTAAATCAACTGAAACTTCAAGGGAGCTATGAGAGACACAAAAATAAACTATTGTGATTACTTAATATATTTTCAGATCACCAAAGGGGATTCTTCATATTTGGAGGGTTGGTGAATTAACAGTCCCTAAGTCAGTTAACAGTTTGTTTCCAGTCTTCCATGATGGCTGTCCCATTCTTAGTTTCTATGCTGCATTTCCACTTGCCTTTATTACCTTGGAAAATAAAAGCACAATATACACTGGACTGCTAAACTTAAACACTTAATTGCCAAGAACTTGAAAGGGGGAAAAAAAAATCACATAGTATGATAGTAATTACCTTAAATGTACCATTTTGATTTTTCATGTAAGAAACCAAAAATATATCCACTGGTAGAAGTGCTGATGTGATAAGTGCAATTGCCAGAGAAAAAATTGCTGTTATAGTGGAGACAACTTCACTTTCCCGCTGACTTTGGTATTTACGAACATATATCCAACAGAACGCCAAAATAGCCTGAAAGAGAACAAAAAGAAATGCTTTGTTACTGCCCTTTGTATTCTCTAACACCTATGATGGTATGTGTTTGAAAGTTTCCAATTGGAAACTTTCTTTTAGATGTGTAAGGAAGGTGCACTACCTCTTATAAACTTGTTCAAGATTTATAATTTTCAAAGCCCATTTCATGAATGCAGTACAACCTCACTTAGGTTCAAAGTTATTGCACACGCTATATAATACATGAAAGTTATTGATTAACAGTGCTCAATTAAATATATCCTCATTGAACCTCATTAATGTTTTCATACATCATAGTTGTATTTAGTTTTGAATACTTTTTACCTGTAGATTTCTCCAACCTAAAATAAAATATAACTTGAAGTGAAATTAACTTCTGACCCATTATGACAGTTCAAGAATACCATTCAGCTAAAGATTAACTGCCGATAATCACCATGCAACTGGCAAATCAAACAATTCAAATTTTAAAGGGCTTTAAACAAAGAAAAGTGAATATTTAAAATGAGTACATGTGCACTGCAAGGAATTTTCCAGTGATAAAAATACACTCAGTGGTACTAATCCACCAGGAACTCTTTAATAGTTACCAATGCCTTTCTATGACTTACACAAAGTATAGGACTTCTCTCACAATTCTCCAACTTTAGGGACAATCAGAATCACATGGGGGGCTTGTTAATTTGTTAATTCTCTAAGCTTGTAGAGAATGCTGGGCCCCACATCCAGTTTGAGATTCAGAGGTCTGGAGCAGGCCCAGAAAAATCTGTATTTGTAAGAAGTTCCCAGGTGAGGCTGCTACTAGTCCAGGAACTACATTTTAAAAAGCTCTGCTCTAGGGGCACCTGGGTGGCTCAGTTGGTTGAGCGACTCCCTTCGGCTCAGGTCATGATCCCGGAGACCCGGGATCGAGTCCCACATCGGGCTCCCTGCTCAGCAGGAGGCCTGCTTCTCCCTCTTTCGGTCCCTCTGCTTATGTTCCCTCTCTGGCTGTGTTTCTCTCTGATTTTAAAATCTTTAAAAAAAAAAAAAAAAAAAAAAAGCTCTGCTCTACTCAAACTTAGGGAATTGCAGATAGGTACTAATCAGTGATTCTCAGCCAAGGCTGTGTAACAACCACCTGGGCAGTTTTTAAATACCCTTATGCCATACCCACAAATCAATTCAATCAGAGTCAAGCTCCTCCAGGCAGCAGCACTTTAAAAAAGACTGAGGAGGGGCCCCTGGCTGGCTCAGTCAGTTAAGCAACTACTGTAGGCTCAGTCATGATCCCGAGGTTCTGGGATTTAGCCCCACGCTGGGCTCCCTGCTCATCGGGAAGTCTACTTCTCCCTCTGTCCCCACCCCCCCACCACCCCTCCCCATGTTTTCTCTCTCTCTCAAATAAAATCTTTAAAAAATATAAAAAATAAAAATAAAAAATCCTGACAATTCTAATCTGAACCAAACTTTGAGAACCACCGTTTTTTGTTTCCCGTTTTATCAAAGTATAGTTGCCATACAATGTCACACCAGTTTCAAGTGTACAACACAGTGACTCCACAACTCTACTCCCTATGCCATGCTCACAAGCGTAGCTACCATGGGTCATTACACAACACTACTACAGTATCACTGACTCCCATGCTGTACCTTTCATCCTCATGACTTACTCATTCCATAACTGGAAGCCTATACCTCTCACCCCCCTCTTTACCCATTTTACTCATTCCCTCCCTTCCGGCAGCCAACACTTTGTGCTCTGTATTTACAGGTCTGTTTCTGTTTTTTATCCCATATGTAAGTGATCTCATATGGTATTTGTCTTTCTGTCTCTAACTTATTTCACTTTCTAGGTTCATCCATGTAGTGGCAAATGACAAGGTAATATTACCTAGCCATAAGAGAGAACCACTGTTTTAAATAAACTCTATTAAGAGCTCTGAGACAAAAACATTGTTTTGTCCTTTCATTCTTCAACAGATTCAAGTGTTACTTTCTTTGTGGGTATCCTAGTTCAGGAGACTGAACTGAACTAACACCACCACCTAATTTATTTCACAGTTTCCAAATTCCCCTACCACAATCAAGGTATAAGAACAGTTCCACCACCACAGAAAAATCCCCTTTGCCCCCGTGTAGTCAATCCCTCTACTCTCCACCTTTGATGGCCATTATTATCTGTTCCTATAGCTTCTGCCTTTCCAGAAATGTCATAATGTACTTATATAGCATATCATCTTCTGGGTCTTCTTATATGGCTTCTTTCACTTAGGATAATGTATTTTAAAACTATCCAAGTTGTTTCATGTAATTACTTCATATTACTAACATTTCAGCTGGTGTCAGAACAGCAGGAAAAAATAAAGTGAGAACAGAATGTGACAAAAAAAAAAGACTTAGGTTCAAATTCTATCTACTTACTAATTTATTTTTGTTTTGGGGAACTTATTTTCTCATAAACTTGTATTAATATTTTAATGGATTTTTTAAATTAATTCACAAATGTTTAAAACATTCCTGAAATTATTTTGAAGCCACTGGAAGCTGAGCTTAATCATTCTATCCTTAGCTGGACCTGACACGAAGTATTCAATAATTTCTTTGATGGATTTCAAAAAGATCTGCACTTGTAAAGGCTCAAAGTGATAGCTATAACTGCAGAGGAAGCTGTTTGCCAATACTACGCAGACAAGTAGGGAAAGGGCAACCAGCCAAAATAGTTATGCCAAAGGATCCTGAAATTTCTGGTCTCACGATCACTTTATACTTTTAAAACTGAGAACCCCAAAGAGCTTTTTTGTTTATGTGGATTAAATCTATCAGTAGTTACTATATTATAAAATAAACCAAATGTCATCATCTATAAAATAGTAAAAAGAATTTTTCATGGCAGGTTATAAGTATTAAATAAAATGTAAAGAGTTTATAGCACAGTGCCTGGTCACAGTAACTGTTTGCCAAATAGCAACTGTCATATGAATTGTCATATGTCAATATATCGTATGAAACCAAATGTCATATGAAACAATATCTTAGGAGCATTTCATAACAGAAATATATAATTTTGCTAACAATCATAAAGAAAGATTTAGAGCAAGTCCCAGCCCCTCCCACAAGATTCTAATTTAACTGGTCTGTGCATTAGGATTTTTAAAAACTCCCTACTTGGTTTTGATGAGCAAAGCTGGCAACTAGGGCAGAGGTAAGAATGAGAATAGATGAATGTTTCTTAAACTAATGAACATATATACTGCCTGGGATCTTGTTAAACTGCAGATTCTGATTCAGAAGGACTGGGGTCTTATATTTACTATTTCTAACAAGTTCCCAAGTGATGATCACTTTGAGTAACAAAATAAACTTGCTTTACAGAAATGAAAACTCTGTCTTATATAGCAAAAGGAAATGTAACTGAGGATCTTGGGGGACTTAGGAAGAAAGCCTTAGATTTTGTAATAGAAACAAAATTAGATTATAGGATTGGAGGACCAAACCTAACCATTTCCCATGTGACAGAAGCCACTGAAGTCCACTCTGTTTGCCTGGATCACTCAAGTAGTCAATCTTAGTGTTCTGATTCTTTAGTAGATTATTGGCAGCCATTCTCGAAGAGTGAAGTCCTCCAACCCCCTTCAGTCCCAGAACCCTTTCTGGGGATTTAAAAATTGAAAACAATGCTCATAATACTTAAAAGTCATTTGCCCTTTTCATGATGTTCATACCTGCACTCATGCTGCATAAGTCAGGGGATAAAACAAATTAAGCATGAATCAAGACAATGGCATCAAATTGTGCCAGTAGTGATTGTATTCACCACCGCACACATACATACATACATACCATTTAAGACTGTGCTTAATGAATCAGTAATAATTAACTTTACTGAACTTCAACCCTTGAATCTTTTCAATACTCCATAGGGGAAACGGTGAAGTATGCATTGGAGTTCTGCTGCACATCAAGATGTGATGGCTATCTCCAGGAAAAGTAGTACCAGTAACTTAGGAGCTGAAAGCCATATCAGACACTCTATTCAAGGTATAGCACTTTTACTTTTAAGTACAAGTGATTAACTATGGTTATTCAGACTTGATATCCAGCATACTTTGTTGAAATGAACAATGAGAACCTATCATTTCAAGAAAAACAACTGACGGTATCCATTTCCAATGAGAAAATTCAAGCTCTTGGTGAAACTCAGAATTTTGGAAAACTTGTATCCATGACTGTAAGCTTGACAGTTTCTCAATACTTATTTCTGGACAAGACCAGTGGTGGAATTACTAAATGAGTTATTTTGTTACTAACCGTATCTGGAATATCTGCATAACTCAGTGAACCAAATTTTCTAGATAATACTTCTTGTTATAAAACCATGCATGGGCAAATGATCCAAAGTGCAACATGGACCAATGAATTTTAATGTAAGAGAATGAAAAGTTTAAATGATAGGTTTCAGATTCCATTGTTTCAACTAATCTTTAGAAAGCTCCTAGTTACTGAGTTTGGGTGTAGTACTTAACAACACCCAGTTATCTAAAAAATACTCCTCTGCTTCCAAGTACATACCACTAACATAGGATATCTTTCATATACTTCAAAACAACACTCAAACACTGAATACACAAGCAGACATGATAATCTAGCTCTCTTCTAATAAACCAGGAATTAAAGAAGTTTGCAGAAAATAAAATAGCCCTTATTACTAATTTTTTTCTACTCCATCTAGTTTCAAACTCAAGTGCCTTCTCATTTTGTTTTTTCCTTCTGTACTACCACCAACTTCAAAACCTTTCCCTCTTCATCTACCCAAAGTCGAATTCCACTTCCTTCTAATTTTGCTCTCTATTCGCTTTAGTCCTATTTCATTTATAAAATCATACCTTGGTTCCCAATACTTAAAATACCTGTTTTAAGAATTTTTGTTCTCAGGGCACCTGGGTGGCACAGTTAAGTGTCACTTCAACTCTTGGTTTCAGCTAGGTCCTGATTTCAGGGTCATGGGATCTAGCCCCAGCATGAGGATTCACACTCCCCAATTTGGCGGAAAGTGTGCTTGGAGTTCCTCTCTCCGTCTGTGCGCCCCCACCCAACCAAATAATAAGTCTTTAAAAAAAAATTTTTTTTTTGTTTTTCCATTATCTTCAGGCTCTCTTAAAGGCCATTTTGTTTTGCTTCTATCCTCCCACAATTTATAGCACAACTCATATACATTAAACATTTATTAATTGATAACTGCCAGGATATTCCCACTAAACTTTGATACTGGTTACATGCTCATATGTTTTTCCCTAAACCAACTGAATACAATGGTCTGGGTAGCTAGTGAACTCCTCAAGTACAGGACTGGATGGGTTTGGGGACCAGGGCCAGTCACCCTTTACTGTTTCCATGTTCTCCATGAAGAGGACTAAAGGATGCTGCAGTGTAAAAACTGTATTATTTTCTAGGAGCGTGAAGGTAGCTAGAGATAACTTTCCAGAAGTTTTCACACTTTTTTTTTTTTCCTGGTGAAGTTTCTGCTGAAATATTTCCTAGCAAAACACACTACTTACTACCTAGGTTGCAGACACTGTAGGGGAATCTAACAAACACAAGTCCTGATTTCCAAAACTGAAGTTAGCGGGTTTGGGCGTTGATTCTGTTGTTTTAGTAATGCAAAGCAGCAAAATACTTGGGGACACAATGCTACAACAGGACAGGATAAAGACAATGAGGAAAAAGAGTGAGAATGGGAGAGATATAGGGAGAAATAAATTGAACCCCCAAATAAAATAAACCCAAGGGTTTTAACATGAAGCAAAGAAGTAAAAACTAGGCCATTTGGGCTACTGAGGCCCACCTTTTGATCACTAGATATACAGGAATAAGATGGTAGGGAGAGAAAGCACCTGAGTTCTGAAAGGCTGTCTTATATACACCCTGATACTGGCAGTAAAGAGAGCTACAGATCTTCCCTGCGTTAAATTTCTACATCCATCAAGAAAGACTGCAAAGGAATGTGAAAGCTGAAAGTCAGAACGAACCCCTCACGTCATCAAGGCAGAATCGCACAATGGGTAGAGAAGGCTGGAGACTCAATAACCCCAAGAGTAGAGAACACGGCCAAACCCCATTTAAAGAAGCAAAGGCCCCCCTCCAGATCAAAGCCAGCGGCTACTGAACTTGCAAATTGCAGGCGCTGCTGCCCCACACCTTGTGCTCACGTCTCACGTGGGAACTAGAGGTCACTTCTCCCTCATCAACCCCCAGGGTCTCCTCTGTCCCCAAACTCCAACCGTCCCGGTGCCCTAGTCAGGGCTAAGGCAAGAGTTTCGAGCATGGAAACCCGCAATACTAGACGTCATCAGGGAGAAGACAGCAAAGGCGGCCGGCAATCAGCGTCTCCCCTCTCCACTCGGAGCGCAGCCTCCGCCGGGAACACAGGAGCCCCTCACCAGTCCAAACTAAAAGGGGGGCGGGGCGGAATGAGGAGGGTCTCCCGGGCTCGGAAAGGCCAGCGATAGGGTCGGCCCCTCCCGGTCTTCCACCAGTCCAAACACTGGGAAAACTACGAGCACCTCCCCTACCAGTAGTAAGAGGCCGAATATGCACCAGCCGATCACCAGCTCCGCCGAAGCCGCGCCTGGAGGCGCCGCCGCCGCCATCTTCACTTCCGGCCCAGAGTCCTAAAGGGGGTGGGGAAAGGGGAGGGGGAAAGGGGCAAGAGTGCGAAGGACTCAGCGCCCGTGCACCCTAAAGGTTAAAGGGCCGGAGGGGGCGGAGCAAGTAGTTGCCGAGGAGACCCAGCCCTCGAGCGTCCCCTGGCGTTGAGCCGAGCGGGGGCGGGGCGCGCCCGGGACGCCGTGACGTCACCGCGCGGCTCGCTCCGGATGTGATGGGAGGGTTCTAGCGAGGTTGGTGTTTCACTGCACAGCATGCTTATTGGAATAATTGCATCGGACTAAGCTGATGGAGTGGAAAAGCAAGGTGACTCCACAACGGCCTGGATTGGGTTTTTCTAGAAATCCAAGCCAACATTAAGGAGTTTCGACTTCCTCCTGGAAAGGAAGTTTAGCCTTCTTGTCTAGGACAGAGTGGGCTATGTAGTTAGCAGAGCTCACTAGGTTGCAGGAATGGCTGAAGAAAAAATTTGCCTGATGCCCAAATGACTTTCTAGTTTGCTGGCATCGGGGCCCAGCCTGAGTAACTATTTGGCATATCACGTGATGTTGTAGGCTTTCTATTTGGCTTTATACATACCTGTGAATTTCAGTAATGGCTGTGAACATATTCATGGTGAAAGTGCAGGCTCTCCTAATATTCATAAATTACCAAAACGGTGCAGTAGGCCCAAGTGAGGCAAAGGCATAGTTTCTGGGATAGTTTGCCTGGGTCTTCTGGAGTGGGGGTACATATTTAGCTACTAAATAGCCACTAACTTGTAATCAAAACAGAACTTTATGAGTGAATCCTACCATCTCTTTACAATGCATTGTGTGGTGATAAATTATCCCCTGCCTAAGACGTACTTCTAAGTGAATCCTGAAGTAGGGAAGGAATAGAGAAGAAAAGGAAAGAAGGAAATAGAGGAGAGAATGGTTGTAACATGAATTGGTGCCATCATAAACTGGCTTCATGTTCTCTGGCCCTACAAATGTTTGATCATGACTTTCTTCTGTGGGACATTCATTTCTTTGAAAACCTCTGTCCTATAGTTTCCTTAAACTGAATAGAGACACCTCTGTTCCAAGTGGTCACATAAATTACCTCACCAGTTGTCAGACATTATGCGGTACTTGTTTGTTTAAGAGTTTATTTTAAGTAATCTCTGCACCCAGTGTGGGGCTCAAAGGTCAAGAGTAGCATGCTCTATCAACTGAGCCTGCCAGGCAACCCTGTGGTGGTATTCTGCCTCTTCCTGCTAGACTCCTAATCCTCGCCTGGCAGCTCCATTGGCTACAAGAAAGGGTCCAAGACAACCCCAGGCCCATTTTCTCCCTTTTCCCTGTCGCCCTAATCTTCTCTATAGGAAATGATTGTGCATACCTTGCATAACAACCTTTGGAAGCACTGGCCAATCTCAGTGTAGCTGTAGTCTCTTACTTCTGCCATCAAAGCATTCAGCCCTTCTTTGGATATCCCAGGACTAAGCCTGCACTCCACTGTTTGTTGTACTTTCCCAGGCCTAAATTTAGTATGATCCCTGTGTGTCTCTCAGTTGCAGGAAATATATTTCAAATTCTCCAAGTGGCTCCTTTGAGGCCTCCTTTACTAGTCTAAGTGTTAGATGGAAACATCTTAGCCCAACATTTTCCCACCAGTAAATACGCACTGTTCCTTGGAGTTAAAGGTGGAAATCCACAAACCAGGAGCAATTCTCATGAAAGAAATCTAAGAAAGAGAAAGAGAGAAAGAAAGGGAGGGGAAAAGGAAGAGAGAGAGGGAAAGAAAGAAAAGAGAGAGAAAGGAAGGAAGGGAGAGAAAGAAAGAGAGGAAAAGGAAGAGAAAGAGGAAAGAAAGGAAAAAGAAAAGACAGTACTTTCAATTTATCTTCCCCCAGGTCCAATCCATTTACTGAACATTTTATTTGAGGGATTCAAGAATTGTAAAATAAATTCCTTTCACAGCCCTTTCTAATGCTGCATATGAAGGAGAATTTGTGGATAGGAGGTAGACAAAGAATTAAAAACTGTAATCTTCCCTACCACTTTACATTTTCTGTGAAATTAGAGCTTTTAGCAAGACCAAACTGGAAATTTTTAACATCTATTATACTGTCCGTTGAATTAAGCCCATTTAATAAACTGCTTCAGCTCTTTTGCTGACACTAAACGCCTAAGTATTGGGGTCCTGTTGGGCAATTGCTTGATTTTCAGGTAGGAAAAATCTTACAAACCTGTGTTGCTGACAGGTATGAGTAGTTACAAGAATAGTAATAGTTTGAATCAGGAAAATTAAGAAAGAAAATAAAGAGAATATGAAGCCTCTGGACACGTAGAGATGCACACATCAACCTGTCTCTCCATTCTTCATCTTAATCAGGATGTACTATTCACTTCACATGCAGACCAGACCAACAAGAATGAAATGAAATACATTCTCCTGAACAACGTTCTTAAATCTAAGAAGCCCCTAATTATAGACCAGAGCTCTTTAAAAATAATAACCTTTATTGGTTGTTTGTAATTATAAAAGAAAGATTGCTCACTTACAAAATTTCCAAGCACGAATAATTTAGAAACTGAAGAGATCCTAGTAAATTAGCATAGTTCTCCTCATGCAAAGATGCTCACCTTGAAGAGCGTCAAGGATTTTTGTGTGTGCATTCTAATATGTTCCACTAGGGTGTAGAAAACCAATAGATAATCTTTTCCTGCTACCCTGGTGTTATAGACTGAATATTTGTGGCGCGCGCACACACACACACACACACACACACACACACACACACACACACAAATGCGTATGTTAATCCTAAAGCCCAAGGTGATAGTATCTGTTGGTAGGGCCTTTAGGAGGCACTTAGGCCATGAGGGTGGAGCCCTCAGGAATGGTTATTGCCTTTATGGAAAAAGACCCCAGAGAGCTCCCTTGCTTCTTCCACCATTACAAGTTACAGTGAGAAGACAGTACCTATGAACCAGGAAACAGTATGTAGCCAGATACTGAATCTGTTGGGACCTTGATATTGTACTTCCTGATCTCCAGAACTGTACAAAATAAATTTTTGTTGTTTATAAAGTCACCCATTTATGGTATTTTTGTTATAGCAGCCTAAAGAGTCTAACACAGCTGGCATTACAAAAGAATGCCCTTGCCCTCCTTCCCACCTAACTACTCTTAGGAAGGTACCAGGATTTCTGTGGATGCTTACTTTTTTTTTAAAGATTTATTTATTCATTTGAGAGAGAGAGTGAGCAGAATGAAGGGCAGAGGGAAAGAGAGAGAATCCTAAGAAGACTCCACATTGGTGAGCACAGAGCCCACTGCAGAGCTGATCCCAGGACCTCGAGATCATGACCTGAGCTGAAACCAAGAGTTGGATGCTTAACTGACTGAACCATCTAGGTGCCCCAACTCTGTTCCATTTTAAGTTCAAAGAAATGGCCATGTAGAGCCCATCACTCCCAAGGGATTTAATAAGACGACACATTGCAGAAAACCTTTTATCAAAACCTGGTCCCATTGACTATGTTAAGAGGGCTAGAGACCTCTGAAAGAAAGCAATACTTGCAACAGAGTAAGTGTCCTCCCCTCATTCCTCTGTCCTTGAGCTGTTTGGTTTTTTTTTTCCTAAGATTTTATTTATTTATTTGACAAAGAGAGATCACAAGTAGGCAGAGAGGCAGGCAGAGAGAGAGGAGGAAGCAGGCTCCCTGCCAAGCAGAGAACCCGATGCGATGCAGGCCTCCATCCCGGGACCCTGAGATCATGACCTGAGCCGAAGGCAGAGGCTTTAACCCACCAAGCCACCCAGGTACCCAGTCCTTGAGCTTTTAAATAGTCCTCCAACCCTAAAGCCAGTGATAGGAGGACACACTAGGGAATCAAGCGTATGGTTAAAGGGTATGGCTTGAATTTGTGGAGAGACCCAACCTCTCGCTGTAAATGCTGAGAGTGCTGACTCACAGAGGTGCCTGGGGCTAACCTAGCAAAGAAACCTGTGCTAGGAATATCTTGGTGCAGAAAGGGTGTAGATTAGCCCCTCCCCATCCTTACTCTCAACCCTGCTCCGCAAAAGCCCATTAAATTCACACTGAAGGCTTTGGTAGAAGGCCCCTGAGAACTACCATATCTATGTGCTTATTCCTGTGGACACATTCAGCAACCTCTATTAGAGGAGGTCTTTCTAAGAATTCTGGGCTAGCCTAAGAACATATGGATAGCAGAAAGTGTGGGGAGCAGCCCCAAGAGGGACAGGCAGTGATGACCTACAGAAAGGTCACCTTGTTTCCAATACCAGACAAAGATGGAATAAAGAAAACTACAATGAACATAGATGCCAAAACTGCCAACAAAAGAGTTCATGAAGAAAGGATAATCGTTCCTCTCTTACCTAGTCCTTATAGAACTCAAGAACCCTAAGTTGGAGGATTGGGGATGGGTTTGGAAAACAAGAGGCATGAGGGCAGTTTCTCATTTCCTTTACAAAGTGCTTTTGGAAAACGAAGGTTGAATTATGATCAAGTGACACATACTAGGAATTAAAAGTAATGAAAAGGATCTTAACATAGGAATTGGTAGAAACAACAAAAAGCAAACTGAATTTGTTTTAATCTGTTTTAATTGCTTTAATTTATTAAGAGGAAAAAGGAACATGCTGGGAGAAAAAAATGTTAATGAGATACAAAGGAGGTAGAGAATAAAGAAAGGAAGTGGGACATAGAAGCCTAAGGAGGCCTAAAACTAGAGGGTGGTAGGGTGCATAAGTCAGGAACACATAGGGTCAAGGTGTAGCAAAGGGTCAGTAATCTAAAAAATTCCCATAGTCAAGTCAACCACATGGTGGGAACTATACAAGTCGATGATACAGCTTGCACTCTGAAATCACCTTTAGACCATAGCAAAGTCTGTTTATGCATCTGGATTAACTGCATGTATTAGTCTACCAGATGTTGACATGTTGTTGTGTTTTCCTTTTGAAATAGCTGATTTTTATACATTATTCTTTTTCTTATTTTGTTGCCTTGTTGAAAACATAAAATATTGGACTTTCTGTCCAAAGCCTCAAAATTTCTCTTTCTGTCATGTTGTCTGTGCTTCTATCGCTAACCAATAATCCCTCTGATTGACAAATTCTTTCTGTAGCTTGTTTAATACCTTCAGTCAGGTTACAGTTAAGCCTTGCTGGTTTCAGATCCTAGTGACTTTGCACATGTCTGGCCTGATCCATTATGTGTTGATTTAGAATTTAGCTCTCTGTTGTGCGCCATGTACTGCCTACACTTAATCTTCTGTCAAAAGGATTTAACAGTGATCCAGGAGTGAACATTACTATAGGCCTGAAGAGGTGTGAGCAAACCTCTCTCTCCTGTTACTTCTGTATCTCCTTCCCCCGCCCCCCTTATCCTTCCACTGTCATCCAACTGGTTTGGTCATCACAATGCTAAGAAGTTTCTTCTTTTCTTTGTGAAAGGACTAAAAGTGTGTTTATGAGGAAATTGGCACATATGGTGGAGAGGCCCATTTGGTTCTGCTAGAACATTTGCTCATTTGTGTAGAATTCTGTGGGGGAGCCGGAGGTTTTTGCACAAGAGCCAATCCACAAAAAATTAAATGTTTATGATCTAAATTTTTTCCATTTAAAATCAAGATAGCTTTTATGGAGCCCCAAAGTAGAAGGTATATTCAAAACTATACTTCATCTGCTTCATTGTTAAAGAAAATGACACCAAAATGTTAATATCTGGGTGTTTCTGATTTGTGAACACAGAGGCAATATTCCAATTTGTCATCCTAAAATTAGATTTCACACAGTATCATAATGTGAATTGTAAAATTCACATTTCCATATTTTTGCAATTATAAACTCTTAATGGATACCATTTATATACTTCCAGTGGAACAAACATTCCCACATGAACTGGTGATGCATGTTAGCTTTCTTCTTAAGATTTTTCTCCTATGAAAGAAATTACTTGAACACAGTCTAGACATAGCTAAAATATCACTTAATGTGTCCAAGTGTTTTTCATTGTGTCAATTCCTAAACCTGGTGTTTATGTACTTTAAGATATAAACAGTATGTTTGCATGTACAACTCAAACATTAAGGTAATGTCAAAGAAAGTTTGTATATGAGTAGAAATTACAAAGAAACTGATTTTCAATTTATATTTAAAATGATCTAAAGCATGTTCAATAATTTTAATAAACTGCATTTTTTTATCTGTAGCATATGTTGAACTTTTTTTCTAACAATAGGGTTTCTCTCCTGATTCCAACATCTATTCTTATTCATTGTATGGTTCTAATTGCTTCAGTTCTGGGCAGTTTCTCAGCTTATATTTGAAATCAAATGGAACTTTTGGTGTTAAATTCACACATGTTAATAATCTATAAGTCATAAAATTTTGTAAAACCAATTGTTCTTATTAGAAGTTACAGAGCTAAAGTAGCTCAAGTCTAGATAGTTGTGTCTGTAGCACAATATGAAAAAATTTTAAGTTGATCTTTAAGTTTTTATACAATTGGTAAAGACATTTATCCTTATGTTTTTACTTGTTCCCAAATACTGTAAGTTCTTCTATCATTTATTTTTTAAATATGTTATTTATTTATCTGAGAGAGAGTGAGTGAGAGAGAGATTGAGAGAATATGTGGGTGGAAAAGCAGACGGAGAAACAGATTCCGTGCAGAGCAGGGAGCCCAAGGACATGGAACTCAACCCTGGGATCATGACCTGAGCCTAAGTAGATGCTTAACCTACTGAGCCACCCAGGCGTCCCTTTCTTCTACTGTTTTTTAATAATATAGTGTAGGGAATTTCAAGCACTATGTCCAAATCCTTTTTTGAAAAATATTTTAATTAAAAATATGAAATATATTATTTGAGGCTTAGAAAAGCTTCCAGGAGGAGGTAACTTTGGACCAGGTTTTGAAGGATGAAAATGAGTTTATCAACACATACACACAGGGAGAATACCATGTGGTGACAAATGCAGAGATTGAAGTGATGTGTCTATAAGCCAAGGAACACCAAGGATTGCTAGCAACTGCCAAAAGCTGGAAGAGAGGCATGGAACAGATCCTTCACCCAGAGCTTTTGAGGGAACATGACCCTGCTGTCATCTTGATTTTGGATTTCTAGCTCCCGGAGCTATGAGAGACTTTTTTTTTGTTTAAAGAGTTTATCAGACTAGGAGAAAAGTGAGCTTAGATTCCATCAAGGGAATAGCATGTGTAAAGGGCCAGAGCATGTGATTAACATATTTATTATCACTTGAGCAATCAGTGTGAGTGGGGGAGGAATTAGCCAATTAAGAGACCAGTCAGGAAGGGATGTATAGTCCCCACTGAGAAACTTGGGCTTCATCCAATAGGCAATGAGACCCCATGGAATGTTCTGAGCAGAGAGAGGTATAATAAGACTTGCATTTTGGAAAGGTCCCTTTAGGATAGTCTGAATGCTGGATTAGAGATGGAGTATACTTGAAGGGGAGTTTATTTCAGTTAAGATGCTGTCACTACAGTCAAGGCAAGAGATGATGAAAGCTAAACAGGCTGTCAACATGAAGGGAGAAGAGAGATTTATGAGATTGTAATAAAGATTCATTTTTCAAGACATGGTGTCTAAGTGTGAAAGGTGAAGAGAGAGATTTATAGGGAGGAATTGGTTTATGCAATTATGGAGGCTGGCGAGGCAAGTCTGAACTCCATAGAGCAGGCCATCAGAAAATGCAGGCTGAAAACTCTCAGGCAGGAACTGATATTGACAGTCCACAAGCAGAATTTCCTCTTTCTCAGGGAAACCTCAGTTCTGCTCAGAAGGCAGTTCTGCTCAGAAGGCCTTTTAACTGACTGGATTAAACCAATCCAGATTATGGAAAACAACCTTGTTTACTGACCAACTATAGATGTTAATCATATCTAGGAAATACCTTTACAGCAACCTTGTTGCTGGTTCAATTGAGAGATGTGGAGAATGACAGTGCCACTAATTAAGATAGGAAAAACCTGAGGAAGAACAGATTAGGAGGAAGGAGTAACAGAAATCTACTGTATTTCGTAGATTCTAAGATGAACTTTATTCTTTACATTTTAATGCCTCTGAAGTGAGGATACATCTTATAATTGATGAGATCTTCCACTATAATTAGAATTCTTTTTTCCTTAGTATTTTATAAAATGATAGTGTATCTTACAAGCAATGATATATTAGATTGAAGGAAGAAGGTAGTGGATTTGATTTGGTATCTTGAATTTGAAGTGCTTGAGGGGCATGGATCACTCTAGTTCATAGAACACATAGGTAGGAAACAATGAAACCCAGCTAAGAGGCTTGTCATGGAGATATAACTTCTAGAGTCATCTGCACTCAAGTGAAAGTTGAAGCACTAGAAATAGATTAAAATCCCTAGGGAAAGGAGATAGAGCGAGACAAAGAGGCAACCGTAAAGAGCTCAAAAGTTTAAAG
Organism: Spilogale gracilis; assembly: GCA_004023965.1. Lineage (NCBI taxonomy): Eukaryota > Metazoa > Chordata > Mammalia > Carnivora > Mephitidae > Spilogale > Spilogale gracilis. Next base: position 4,143 of record PITA01010784.1, on the reverse strand, counting down.
AAGAAAACAAAAGGAAATGAGTTATCAGAAAAAAATTCGATATAAAAAGTAAAGGGAGGAGATAATTTTTACAAGCTTTGAGGAGTTTTTAATATCAAATGCAATGAGAGGAAAAGTACCCACTGACTATAGCAAGATGGGGTCAGTAAGAGCTTTTAGAATGACTTCAGTGGAGTAGTGAGAGAGAAGACAGGTGTGTCAGACTGAGGACTGAAGGAGAATTAGGACAACAGAGGCCATGAATGTGAACATTTCTCCAAGAAAGCTTGACTAAGGAGGATGGAACAATGAAAAAAACGGAGGGAATGAGGTCGAAGATGATTTTGTTAGAAGTGACTCAGACATGAACTTGTTTCTAAGATAAATATTAAAGACAAGAAACACAGTTAACACATCAGTCTAAATTTTTTTATCAGGTCATCTTATTGACAACTTGAACTCTGAAGAAATGAGGTAGTCAGGTGAGAGGAAGGGAGTAAGTCAATCAGATACTATTCTGGCAGAAAAAAACAAAGACTATAGCTAAAAGGGTGATTCAAGTCAGTTTAATGACTGGACTACTTACAAAAGTGTGAGCAGCATACATAAAGTGAAACTAACCCTAAGTGTGATAACAGTAGGAAGGCAGTACCATTCCTAGAAGGACAAGAACAATAAGTTACTGAAACCTGGCAAGACCTATAAATTTAGGAAAAAGCTGCCTAGCAGCCATTGTCAACACAAATTTCCCTAGAAAGAGAGTCATGGAGAGAAATATCCTAAATTCTCTCCCCTAACTATCCTCTTATTTCCTGCCAGTACCTCCTTTGGATGAACTTAAGAAGTCGAAGGGAAAGGGAGTCCATTTGACACAGAACATAATAATTAGCTTCCATAGGTACATAACAGGGTGGAGAAAAGTGGAGAACAGATCTGGAGGAGCAAATGGAAAGCGACTTATCCAAATGGGAGTTAAGACCCAAGACGATAGAACTCCTGGTGAAGACAAAGAGGGCATTTTCTACAGATTCTATCATTTATTCTAGCAGTAGTGAAAACAAAGACTATTCTAACTTTTGCCTAGTTAATGAGAAATTGATATTTCTAAATAAGAAAAGGCCCAACATCTTTGTCTTAATTAATACCCATTGTTCATTTTGTATTGTATAGAATGAAAACAACCAATGATATCTATGATTTAAAAAAATTCTAATTCTCTGCGGGATAACAGAACTATTGGTATGTTTCATCTTTTCATATTAAACAGATTTTCAATTAAGAGGATGCTTCTTTTTTCAAAGATTGGAATAAGTTGATGTTTAAAAAATTAACTGTCATTGGTAACTTTTGTCCTGAAAAAGATGAAAAATGTTAAAACTTTCTTTAAGTTTTGTGTCTATTTTTATACCAGCACCATACTGTTTTGATTGCTATAGCTTTATATAACTTGAAATCTGAAATTGTGATACCACCAGTTTTGTTACTCTTTTTCAAGATCACTTTGGCTATATAGAGTCTTTTGTGGTTCCATACAAATTTTAGGATTGTTTGTTCTAGTTTTGTGAAACATACTGTTGGTATTTTGATGGAGATTGCATTAAATAGAACAATGGAACAGAATTGAGATCCCAGAAATAAACTGATGATTATATGGTCAATTAATCTTTGACAAAGGAGGCAAGAATTGCAATGGGAAAGGACAGTCTTTTCAGTAAATGAGGCTGGGAAACTGAACAGTTACATGGAAAAGAATGAAACTGGACCATTTCTTATACCAAATGCAAAAATAAACTCAAAATGAGTTAAGGACCCAAATTTGAGACCTGAACCCATAAAAAGACAGAAGAGAGCTCAGACAGTCATTTCTCTGACATAGCAATATTTTTCCTAGATATGTCTCCTAAGATAAGGGAAGCAAAAGCTAAAATAAACTATTGGGATTACAGCAAAATAAAAAGCTTCTGCACAGCCAAGGAAACTACCAACAAAACTAAAAGATGACCTACTGAAGAGGAGAATATATTTGTAAGTGACATATCTGATAAAAGGTTAGTTTTTAAAATATATAAAGAACTTATACACCTCATCACCAAAAAAACTAAATAATCCAATTTAAAACTGGGCAAAAGACATAAACAGACATTTCCCCAAGAAGACATAAGATGGCCAACAGATAAATGAAATGATGCTCAACACCACCCTCATCAGGGAACTGCATCAGGGAAATGCATATCAAATGGTGGTACTTAGAGATGACAGCCAAGAAAGAATTCTTGAGACATCTTTGGAGGAAAAGGTAATTTTTGCTTTTGCTTTTATTTTGAGAGTGAGAGAGAGAACATAATCAGGGAAAAGAGCAGAGGGAGAGAGAGAATTGTCAGCAGACTCCATGCTAAGTGTAGAGCTGGATATGGGACTCAATCTCATAACCCTGAAATGCTAAAGTGAGCTGAAATCAAAGGTCAGATGCTTTTACCATCTACCAAAGTCAACTGTCAATTTACTATTATCTAATTATCTTATAACCTGTATGATTTTTTTTAAGTTTTGTTGTTGTTGTTTTAAGATTATGTATTTATTTATTTGACAGAGAGAGAGAGATCAGAAGTAGGCAAAGAGAGAGGAGGAGGCAGGCTCCCCACGGAGCAGAGAGCCCAATGCAGGCCTCCATCTCAGGAGCCCGAGATCATGACCTGAGTTGAAGGCAGAGGCTTTAACCCACTGAGCCACCCAGGTGCCCTGTATGATTTTTTTTTTTAAGATTTTATATATTATTTGTCAGAGAGAGAAGGAGAGCATACAGCAGGCAGAGAGAGAATCAGGCTCCCTGCTGAGCAAAGAGCCTCATGTGTGACTCGATCCTAGGACTCTGAGATCATGATCTGAGCCACCCAGGCATCCTGTAACCTGTATGATTCTGGGGCTACTCATAATCCAGTCTGGACTCACAGAAATATACCATGTGGGAATTCTATAATTAGAAACAAGCGAAATCCTTTTAAATTTCTTTAAAGTCCTCTATAGACCTCACTCTGATTTCTTCTCATATGTCTCCAGGGGTAGATTTACACTGACACTAATGAAACTTAAACTTCAATGACCCACTTGCACAGGCATTTTCCATGCTCCCTGAAAGAGGCCCTAGCAATGTGTTCACATGCTTTCATGTAATTTATCAAAAATGTTTAGAGTAATGTATTTTCACTTCAATCTTTTGACACCACTGTCTCTTTCCATTTAGGTTATATCTCTATCACAGTTCCTCTTCTGTGTGTGAGTAACCATAGGCATTCTGAGGATCCAGCTCTGGGCAAATAGGGTTAGGGTTTCATTTAGTTTGGGTTAAATGGAATATATCCGTATGGACCATAGTAATACTTTTATATAGTTAAGTTATTGCTGGGCATCCTGGTGTAGAAATGGCATCTAGGAATGCTTTTATGGCCCACTATGCCAACTGTGATATAAGAAATGTATTTGGTTTTTGTCCTTGATTCCTGGCATAGGGTTTCTAAAACCCTTGGAATTTCCTGAGTAATAGGTGTCTTTTGTTATTTATAATGAGCCCCTTTAGATCACACCTACACTGATGTTAATGAAGTACCCATTAAGTGGTTTTGTAATCCAATTATTGTTGGAATTGGGAATAGAACAATTATTGCTTATTTTATGCTAATGAAGGATTACAAAGTAGAACACACAGAGAATTCTTAAAAATCACTTGTTTATCTTGTGAACATAACATCAATTCACCAAGGAGGTTATTGTAAGGGTGGTAAGCCCACATTATCTTGTGTCATGGGATTGTTCTGTTCTACCATCCCATTTTTCAATTTCAACCAATGACCTACTGTCATACCTTCAATTTGATATGCTTTCTGACTTTCACTTGGTGCCAGTGGTATGGGAAATAGCCACTGCAAGATAGTATTCAGTTATCAGGTGCTTCAAATGACTCACAGGCTCAAATATATGCTTAATTTATATTTTGTTAAGACTTGTGAAAATACAGATAGAAAGTGAAAAAAAAACTGACCTAGAAAACTCTCTATCAGTGTTATTTTGCTTTACTAATAAGATAATTATAAAAATATTTCTTATCAATTTACTAGTCAATTTACTAGTCAGTTATGACTATCAGTTCAGTTTTTTGTAACAGTTATG
>PITA01010783.1:0-70094 GCA_004023965.1 Spilogale gracilis | reverse complement strand
GGGGTGCATACAAACTGTCTGGGGGGGCACGTACAAACTCTCTGTCCGCGGGGGCTACAAACTCTGTCTGGGGGTTTCGTACAAATGGTTCATGCTTTTGGGAACTTCTCTTAACAGCATCACAGCCACAGCCGCCAGCATCGGAGCAGCTGGGATCCCTCAGGCGGGCCTGGTCACCATGGTCATCGTGCTGACGTCTGTGGGCCTGCCCACCGACGACATCACGCTCATCATCGCGGTGGACTGGTTCCTGTGAGTATACTCGGCCTGTCTTCCGGCTGGCTGTCACAAGGCCCCCCTTTGTTATTCCGGGGTGCCAGGCATCTTGGACCACCTGCCAAAAGGGCTCCACCAAGAGGAGTAGCATGGCCTTTGATTAAATTGTTCTCACCGCCTGGCCCTGCCCTTATCTGGAGACCAAGCTCCAGATGCCAAGTGCACTCACGCCCTTATCAGCCTGTGGGGCACATGTGGCAACTACCCTTCACACTCCATAAAGCCATTCAGCGGTTAGGAAACTGGCTGTCTGCAAAGCCAACAGAAATCAGCAAGGCATCTTCTGAATTGCACAACACATCCTGGCGGTGGCCGCAGCAGGACGGCAGGCCTCGCTCGCTGGCTCAGGCCCTCCTCCTTGTGATTCCCATTCCAGTGGCGTAATACAGTGCAGATGTTCCGGTCTGAACCCAGCAGGGGGAGGGGTGGTCATGCGGTGGGAAGAGAATGTTCCCTAGCATCATTAAGTAGAATTGACTTTTGGCTCTGGGGAAGTTCCAAGAAAGGTGCCCTCCATCCCCTCAGACCCTAATCTCGGGGGCCCATCCCTCTTCCATATTCCCTGCACCCTTCTAGTGACATCTTTTCTCTCATAAATTCCCTTTCACATGCTAAAGAATTTATCACAGTGTGCCCAAAGTGAATGCCTAGAAGGATACAGTAAGTGCTACAGTCAACTACATGTTGCCTTCCCTGGGAGGATTACGAAGAGCTGAAGGGTGTGCTCAAGGCACGATAAGCGGGAGGAAGGTAATCAGTTGAGAGCATTAGTGCCACAGTCACTTGGATCTGGGTTTGCATCCCAGCCCTGTGTGACATTGGGCAAGTTCTCCGTTCACCCTAGTTTCCTCCCCTGTAACATGGAGAGGAGAATTCTACCCACCTCCCCATGATGCTTGAGGTTTACGTGCAGTGATACCTGGCATTCAGTCCACCATTGGGCCCACAGTCAGCACTCAACTCCTGGGAGGACTGTTAGAGTATAAAGCTGTGCTCCTCAAAACTTTTAGCCTCAGGACCCCTTTACCCTTAAAAATTATCCGTGTATCTATGTGGGTTACAGCTATTAATATTTATCATATTAGGAAAACAGAAATTTTTTAAATGTTAAATTCATTTAAAGGTTACAATAATAAATTCATTACATCTGAACATAAATAACATTTTTGCAAGGGGAAAAAATAGCATTTACCAAACCAAAAATTTAGGAGAAAGAGCGATACCATTTCACATTTTTGGAAATCTTAGTGTCTGGCTTAATACAGGCAGCTGGCTAACCACGTCTGCATTTAATCTGTGCTGTAGTCTTTGCAAAACCTTACCTAGGCATTCATCAGAAAAGGAGAATGAAAAGGACCAAAACCATCTTAGCGTTATTATGAAAAGAGTTTTGACCTCCGGGGCCCTCAGGGGTCTCTGGATCACACTCTGAAAATGACTGGTATAAAGGAAAGTGAATTGTAGGAAAGAAAGGCAAAGAGAAATTTTAAATGGAAGGAGAAAGGGAGGGGTCATGCCCCACTGTTGGTACTCTAACATTACATACATACATAGTAACTAAACATTGCTCATCGATGTGTCCTTATAACTTTAAGTAACTACTGTTTAAACATTCTGTGTCTATTATGTAATGTCTCAGTTGGTGCATACACCAAGCAGAATTTTAAAAGACACCTCTAAAGATTTAGCAGCAGGTTCAAAATATGAGCTGAAATCATGGATATTCACAGGAGCCCCATTTTTTCTACCTCAGGGACCGCCTCCGCACCACCACTAATGTGCTGGGCGACTCCCTTGGAGCGGGCATCGTGGAGCACTTGTCGCGACACGAACTGAAGAACCGAGACCTGGAAATGGGTAATTCCGTGATCGAAGAGAATGAAATGAAGAAACCATATCAGCTGATTGCCCAGGAAAGTGAGACTGAGAAACCCATTGACAGTGAAACCAAGATGTAGACTAACACAAAAAATGTTTTCTTGAGCAGCAGGTGTTTGCAAACCTTTGTAAAATGTTTCCATCTGTTACAACTCATTCTCTCCAGGAAGCCCTTTACCTCCCTTTTCCTGCTTACTCTGATAGGATTGGGAAGTATTCATCCAAAAACAAGGGAGGATTTGGGGAGTCAGATTAGGTCTTACAAGTTTATGTGGCACACAAAACTGCAAATGTGATTTTTTATAGGCTAAAGAGTCAAATAGTGGGCTAAAACATGCTTTTAAATCAACTTTCAAAAGTTAAAAATCCTTCAGAATACAATTCAGTTCTAGTACCAAAACAACTTGATAAACTACAATCGGTTATCAATGGGAGAGTAGAAGGGTGGGTTTTTTTTTTTTTGCCCTTTCTCTTCTGATTTGTGTCCTGATTTTATTAATAACAGGACAGTATGAATACACAGCTAGCACAGCTGTAAGGAAGCACATAAAGGGAAATTTCCATGTGGCCACGGGCAAGTTAATCTCATCTCCAAGCCTCAGTGTTCTCATCTGTAAAATGAGTGAGTTCCCTGGACACCGTTATGGTCTCTTCTAGGCCAAACATCCTGTGATGTCATGGAAGAGCCTGTCCTCTATTCCCCCTTGGAATATCCTGTAGCAAGTATCATTCCATGGAGCATGGGACTTTCAGAAAGAACATTTACTGGGAACGAACTTTTCTAAGTAGGGGAGGGATAGCTGTATGGTTTACCAGGTCCTGTGTCCAAAATGTTAGTTATGCAAGTCACCAGGCTGGAGGCCATTCCAGGAGTGGAATAACCCATGAAACTCTGCTCCGTTCTTCCCAACAGGGGAATTATTCCCTTCTTTCCTACTCTTCCCAAACAGAAGGGACTGCTCTGGGAAGGCTGTCTCCCACCACTCCTCAATTGACTGTAGACTTTGAGAAAGTAAGATGTAAGACTGGCAACTAGGAAGAGTGCCCACGGTCTTACTAAGGAACACTAAAGAGCCAGGTAGGAAAGAATGGTGCATGGTTGACATTATAGAGAGGATTTTAAAACACTAAGATTATAGATCATCTTTAAAGAAGAATTTAAAACGGAGAGGTTCAATTTTTTTTTTAACCTGAAATACTTTTTCTCTTCAGTTCAAAATCATCCTCCAAGGAAGTCTGCCTATCAACATAGAAGGTCTCTTCTCATATATGTTTTAAAGAAGTCAATTGAATGAGCTCTCTCTCTAATAGAGGGTCCGTGAACTGGGTGGGTAGTCTCTGATTTGGAAAGGTTTTTGATATAATCAAAAGTTCTTAGAATGAGAGTAACAAGATACTCTTTGTGTTGGAATTCCACTTACCAAATCATTCAAAACCTTCAGCTGGAGTGGAGTTTGGTTTTATTTTGTTTGTGTCCCCGAGAGAAGTGGTAGAAGATGACTCAGTATAAAGACATTGCCAATGGCGTTCTAAGAAAAAACCAGAAGGGGCACCAGCTGCAGGCAAGGCAGCTCCCAGGTTTAGAAGAGATTCATTTTTTAGCCCCTAAGGAGTATTCATTCAAAGACACGGAGTGGGAGCTATCAGACCATACCAGCTCTGTTTGAGTTTCTGGCCGAAAATGGTAAAGAGTGTACTTAATTATGCTAACAGACTGAAAGTCTAGACATACACCCTCCAATATACAATTAGAGATATTTTTTATATAGATCGTGAATGTTCTGTTTGTACAAAAGTTAACGTTAGGCAGTGGTCAAGTAACCATTTAATGCCAAGGCTCTATTTGGGAAATACACTACAAAAGTTAATATCCATGGCTATCATCTTGTGACACCGGTAGAGCAAAAACTTAATCATGTCAAATTAATTCTATTACACAGTGTGATCTTTTTTTATACTAACCATTTCTTACGGAAAGCAAGTCCTCTAGGATGATCCTCTCACCAGCCCGTCACAGGCTCCACATCTGCGTGCACCCAGTGGGGACTGAGAAACATTACTTTGTAGATGTATTTTCAATAAAGAAAAAGATTAGTTTTACATTATAATTTTGTATGTTGTTGTTATTCTTCTCCCTGAAGGAAAATCCATGTTCCATACATGAAAGTGTTGTAGTGAGCTCAGGGCAATGCTGGGAAAGGATACCACGCAGATTTTTCTAGATGATACTAGCTAACACCATGGAAGGACCAGCCAGCCAAGGGAGCCAGTCACAAGAAAATAAGGGAGGACAAGGTCTCTTCCTGCCCAACTCCTGGGACCAGAGTCAGAAAGGAGAGTTGGTAAGGGAAGCACTTTGTTATGTAGAGCTGCACTTACTTGTCCATAAATTTCTCAGATAAACTGAATCTTTTCCATGTGGGGATTAGAAGAGTGTAATGCCACTATTGGCTCTTCCAAAAAAGTAATTTCCTGTCTGGTCTTCAAATTAGGCAGATTTATCTATGTGATTAATGCTGCCATTTGTGAAAAGAGCTGAACAAGTTCTCAAGGGATGTTTCAGAAGCAAGCGCTATCCTAGGGAACCCCTTCTAATCACAAAGAACAAGTTTTGGACTACTGCTTTTTCCCCTCTGGCTTTTTAATAAAGAATTGGCAGATGATAATATGGAATGCCCAGGTTGAAGTTGTGTCTGGGGACCCTTTAATCTGACCCTCTCTCTTCCTGTAGGTAACAGAGGAGAAGCACTCAAGTAGGGTCTGTAAACCCTTCGTTCATCCGTGTGAAGACTTCAGTGAGTTTGCATAGCCCTTGAAATTGTAGGGAAGGTTTTGTGTATTTGCTTTTTTCTGGGGTAGACATTTTAATTTCCATCTATTTCTCTGAAGGATTTTTTTTTACTGAAAAAAATATAAAACTTTATTGCAAAACTGTGAGAGACCTCAGTGAATGGAGAGATATGCAATAGTCCTGGAGAGAAAAATTTAATATGATAATGAAGTTAATGCTCACCAAAATGACCTTTAGATTCCCTTATATACTTTTCAGATTCCCAAAATATTGTTCAGAGAAACATACAAAAGGAAAATAACTAGGAAGAGGGGAGTTAATGCAAATGTCAGTCAGGGTAGTCTGAAGGATCTCAACCAAAAAAATTTACAAATCACAGCTGGATGAGTACATCCTAACTTTTTTCAAAGCATCTGTGAGCTTCAAATAGTTGATTGGGGAAGGGGGAAGAGACTGCTCACAGCCTGAGGGAACCAAACCAGCCCTGGCCACGTTGAGGGGACCCATATCTGTATACCTGTTGGACATTCTGGACACAAAAGCATTCAGGGAAGTGCCACAAAAGATCAACCTGCTGCTAGAAACTGCTTCCTCTAGCAGTCCACAGCCTTTTTCTCACTTCTGTGGCTGAAGCTGGGTTTTGCAGCCCCTTCCCAGCCCCGCCAGTACAAGCCTGAGAAGCTGGTCATCAGCTTGTGGGAGGTCTGCAGCGATGCCCTATAGTTAAGGGCTCTGTCAAGGTGTGACTCTATGGCCTGTGTGGGGCGGGGGAGGGGCGGTGCAGAAGATGATGGGGAAGGAAACAGATCTCACACACAACTGAAAACTTTTCAGGTTAACTTTTTAAAAATCTTTCTGATACGCAAATACATGTCTTTCTTTAAAATTTTATTTATTTATTTGACAGAGAGATCACAGGCAGGCAGAGAGAGCAGAGGAAACAGGCTCCCGGCTGAGCAGAGAGCCCGATGCATGCCTTGACCCCAGGACCCTGAGATCATGACCCAAGCCGAAGGCAGAGGCTTTAACCCACTGAGCCATCCAGGCGCCCAAAGTGAATACATTTCTAAGGAAATTTTTATATCCTACACTTTGTGAAGTTGCGAGTCTATGTGTTCTCTTTCTCATATTTATCCCTTCAGCACCACTGTCTCACCCCCAGCAGGATTCCCTTTCCCAAGTTAAATAGTTTCACTCTCCAAATAAAAACCTTTTTTGTTAAGCCTTTATTCATACACATCATATTGAAAACCGAGATTTTACTGCTGTTAATTGAGCGGGTCTGAAGGGAGCTTAGAGGAAGGGCTCGGTTTCCGTTGCATGGGACCCCAGTGAAGAGCATCCTGCGCGGGAGGGGGACTGAGCGGGCAGCGAGCTCTCCTTCCGGGCGGCCGCGGGGCACTTGACCCGAGGCTGCTGTCAATCATCCGGCCTCCGCGGCGGCGCGCAGCCTCTGCTTCTTCCCGGGTGGTCCCCGAACTGGGGCAACAATGACCAGCTCTGTGTGGCCTGTTCCCCGGGGGCCAGAACAGTTGGGAGGTGTCACGCCGAAGGCAGGCTCCGAATGAATAAGCGGACGGGAAAAGAGCAAGGCAGCAAGAGCGAAGGGAGCTGATGGGCAGCTTCTAAAAGGGAAAGTGAGAGATGAGGAATCTGGGGGATAAATGAGGCTGGGGCTGGTGGGGCGATACCCACCACAGACACCAGGGGGAGCCCGGACCCTTTGCGGGGCGGCGGGGGTTGGGGGACGAGGACTGAAGGTCCTCTTAAAAAGAATTCGCTTGATAAGCACATAAGGAATTCCAAGGTCTGCAGAGCAGAGGGAGGATAAATATGAGAAAACCATCAGGCTGTAAAACAAATTTTTCAGTGCACCCATTTCTCTGCTCTCTCTAGTCATCCTGCTTCTCCTATAGTCTCTCCCAGGAACCCCTTCCTTTCTGGGTATTATTCTCCCTTTTGTTGTCTTGTGACCTGCCACTCTCCCCTCCTAACACCTTTTTTGCTATCCTGTTCTGAATTCTCATCTTCCCATTCTATCACTTATGTTTCCCAGGCATCGACAGGAACTCAGAAAGCGGGATGGTAACATTTTCCAGCTGCCCTCATCACAACCACAAAACTCTTGTCTCAGACTTCAGTTTGGAAAAGTCACATTTTACTGAATCTGCACATACAAGTAGGGTGGTTGGATAAAATTCAAGACATCCAGTTAGATTTTAATTTCAGATAAGTAACATTGTTTCAGTATAAGTATTAAATAAGGATGTTTTAGTGTAAGTTCATCCTGAAATATTGCATGGGGCAGCCTGTATTTTTATTTATTAATCTAACTACCCTACATATAAATGAAATGAAGAATTCAAGACAATTTATGTTTGCCTCAATGAAGTGATGCTGTAAAGATTGTAGATTTTATTTAAAATAATCATCCTAACTTTTAATTTCTTTCTACAAACAAAAAGACCGCTTTAAAAGGCAGTCCAGGGGCGCCTGGGTGGCTCAGTTGGTTAAGCGACTGCCTTCGGCTCAGGTCATGATCCCGGAGACCCGGGATCGAGTCCCACATCGGGCTCCCTGCTCGGCAGGAAGCCTGCTTCTCCCTCTCTCTCCCCCCCTGCTTGTGTTCCCTCTCTGGCTGTGTTTCTCTCTGTCAAATAAATAAAATCTTAAAAAATAAATAAATAAATAAATAAAAATAAAAGGCAGTCCAGATCTAGGATATTTCCCACTGTTTATTTGCTCCAGGGACATTATTATCACTCATTATGTGTTTGTAAATCTTGTGGCTCCATTTAAAAAGCCTGATCAATCACTTTTCAGACTTCACAGACCAGTGTTGGGGAGCATGGGTGGCTCAGTCAGTTGAGCATCTAACTCTTGATTTCAGCTCAGGTCATGATCTCAGGGTCATAGATGAAGCCCCTTACTGGGCTCCCCGATCAGCAGGAAGTCTGCTTGGGACTCTCTCCCTCTACCCATACCTCTCCCACCCCACAGTCTCTTCTGAAAAAAAAAAAAAAAGACTTCACAGAACAGTCTTAAATACATTAAACAGCATTTCAGATATCTACACTTTAAATATGTTAAGATTCACATCTGTTTTTCTTTTCTTCTCATTTCTTTTTCCCCTTTTTTCTCACTCCCTCTTGACCACCACCACCCACCCCAACATAAAATATTTTCTGTAATCCATTACAGGGCTGAAATTTTTTTCTAATGGTGGACATATTTTTTTCATTTGGGAGTGCTACTTTCAGGAAAGTGCCCATATTTTTTTCATATTGAACTATTCAAAGACCGTCACTTTCCAGTCATTGCAAAGTTGGGAATGAGGCATTTTTCAAAGCTTCTTCAGGGAACTCCAGCTTCCAAAGATGGGCATCATTCCCACAAAAACCCCTTCTTTAAACCACAGCTAAAGCTTATGAAAAGCAGAATCCCACAGATACTGCAGAAGGACAAAACATGCCCCTAAAAACCATAAACTCTTTCCCAATCATTGCATATGTGCATGTTAAAGATAGCACTGAGTCTCCTGGAAGATGGTGTCAGATGACAACTTGTGAATTTCTTTTTCAACTCTGTAGGTTCAGGGGATCATAAAAGGCCTGAAGGCAGCCAGCCAGGAGCCTGCAGACGTGGTAGGAGAAAATAAAGACCATCCAGGGATCAGCTCAGACATGAAAGGACTGACGATGGGTCTGCCCCGGGGAGAACTTAGCACTGACTCTGTCAGCAACAGCAGTCCATAGAGTGTCACCAGATTCCATTGCCTTGGCACTCTTGGGCCTCTGTGAAGCCTCGTGTCATTATGCTGATGGTGAGCTGTTAGGCAAAGAAGTAGAAAACAAACTCAAGAGAGTCCACATGTGAGTTAGAAAACTAACACAACTAGATTAAAAATAGCTTCAGGTGTCCTAAAACCTAAAGGCTTCCACTTCAGCGTGGTGGACACCTGCACACTCGTCCGCTGGGCTGAATCCACACTCGCTGCCCATGAGCCCTCGAGCGTTTTCACCCAGGGCCCTGGGTCCTCTCCGTTAACCTGGGAACGTCATCTATTGACTTCGTGGTAATAGTAGTTCTAGGACAGCTGCACCGGGCAGGTGGAGTGGAAAGCAGACTTAGACAAGAGAAAGGAGGTTTAGACTTTCGCTTGCTTTCAGCCAACTGTGGGACCTTGACCTGTGCCCTCGGCTGTACATATCAGGGGCTGGATGCAAGCTGCCATCTTCAAAGCAATGTTCCTACCAAGTTTCTGTATATTGGCACAAGTGTTGTAATGGGGTTCTGTGGTCAAGTAAGCTTGACAAATGATAGATTAAACTTCAACTTCCTCATCGTCAGTGAATATAATGATACCTTCTTCATGACTATGTAAGGAGAATTAAACGGATAATAATAGAACACGGCCAGTGTGGTTTCGGGCACTTAGATTCTTAAGATATTTAGGACAACTTTGGCTCAGTGAAGGAGGAAGAGGGTGGGGGGGATGCTGGAGAAGAGGAGAGTGTCTCCTGGCCCCATCTAGGCCCACTGTGAGCAGGACAGAACTCCCCGAGGAGACCACGAGGCCGGGAGGCCGCAGACCTACATCTTCTGGGAGGGGATCTGTGGGGAGGCCTGTCACCCCGGGAAACTGGCACCAGGAGAACCCGCAGGCCTCCTCACAGAGGGGAAGACCCGCAGGCCTGCCAGTCTCCTCTACAGGCTTTTGTTAGGCCCAGCTCTCCCAGCAGCACCACGCTGCATGGTGGTTTTGTGAAGGACACAATTCGACACTCTGAGGAGACCACCCAGTTTTCTCCTGAGTCTCCCAGAGAACAAAACTGCCCCTCTGTGTGCCAGTGACCTCCCCTTCTGCCAGGGCTCCTTCTATCCTCTGCCTCCCTGCCAAGGGGAAATGGAGAGGCAGTCTGGCCCTCGCTCTATGGGAACCCAGGGGATGGCTTGCTCTTGAGCCATCCCTAGCCAGGACCCACACTGTACCTGAGGTGCTGCTGCCACCCTGTGGCAAAGGTCTTTCTCTGGGCTCCTTGTGGCTACTCCTGACCAGATGACCTGGGAACAGATGGACCTGAAACTCATCACTGATTGATTCAAGCAAAGGCAATAGCAAGAGAAAATAGTTCAGAAGTCTGAAGCAAAAAGGAACTTGAAGCTTTCTGTGTCTCCAGAGTGATCTTCCAAGTGTGGTCCCCAGACCAGAAGTATCAGCATCCCCTGCGAACTTACCCAGAAATACAAATTCTCAGATTCCCACCCTAGACCTACCTAATCAGAAACTTGGAGAGTAGAGCCTTGCCTTCTGTCTTATTAAGTTGTCCAGGTCGTTCTGATGCACACCAAAGGTTGAAAAGTGCTGCTCTAGGGTCCAAAAAGAAACAGACTTTGGTATTGCCAGATTGTCCTAATCCTGGCTTTGCTTATGAGCTATGTGACCTCGGGCAGGTCATTTAACCTCTCCATGCTTTGATTTGCTCAATAATCATTCCTATTTTCTAGGACTATTGAAGATTAGCTAAGAAACAAAGGAAAAGTCACTGACATGAGGGCACCTGGGTGGCTCAGCCAGTTAAGGGACTGCCTTCAGCTCAGGTCATGATCCTGGGGTTCTGGGATTGAACCCTGTATGGGGCTCCCTGCTCAGTGGGGAGGCTGTTTCTCTCTCTCCCTCTGCCTGACACTCTCCCTGTTTGTGCTCTATCTCTTTCAAATAAATAAATAAAATCTTTAATAAATAAATAAAGTCACTGATGTCTATACATACTCGATAAATGGTGCTAGTTTGGAATATTATAATGGGGTCGTAAATGTGCTCACACTACACTAGAATATCCAGAGAAAGTGAAGTTCTTTGCTTTATTTAACATATATTTGTGGAAAGCCAGCATCGTGATGGGTAACGTAGACATACGGATGTACAAATAAAGCCTCTCCGTTCATACAGTTACATTCCAATAAACATGCACTAAAATGGAGAGATCATGTACCCTCCAAAAGTCACGTGTGGAAACCCTAACTTCCCATGTGACTGTATTTGGAGAGAGAGCTTTTAGGAGGTCATTAAGATTGAATGAGGTAATAAGAGTAGGTACTTAATTTAACATAATCGGTGGTCCCCTCTCTCTTTCCATGCATACACACACACACCGAGGAAAGGCCCCCATGGAGCCATAGGGCTAAGATTGCCATCTACAAGCCAGGAAGAGAGCCCTCACTAGGACCCAACCATGTGGGCACCCTGAGCTCGGACTTCCAGCCTCCAGAACTGCGATAAAAAAAGATCTCTGTTGTTTAAGTCACTCAGTCGGTGGTATTTTGTTAGCAGCCCAGACCGACTAAGACAGTGGGTGAAGTTGTAATCACTGTCATGAAGAAAAAAAAAAAAAAGCAGCTTTAGAGCCTAGAAAGGGATCATAGCACCATTTAAATGGGGTGGGCAGGGAAGGCTTCCCGAGGAAGCCTTTAGGGAACACCTGAATGAGTGAGATCAAGCCCAGGGTCCTCTGCTGACCTCGGGTGTGTAGTGCAAGCCGTGTGGAAGGAACGGCCCGGAGGCCAGGAAGACAGGACCAAAGGGAGAGTCAGAGAGGCGGAGGGGGAGCCCTCTGGTAGGCTCTTGCAGCCCTCTGTGAGGACTGTGGATTTTATTGTAGGTGTGATGGGATGCCACTGTCATCTTGGTTTGAGAGGCCAGAGATCCTTTATTTTAACTCAGACTTCTCTCTTTGTTCTTTAGGATTAACAATCCTAGCGTTTGGCCATCTAAATAGTCTCCTTTGGGTAACTCGGCTACCTTCTATTTAAATGCTTGGCATCTTTCAACGCAGTCCTCTGGACTTCCCATTCCGTCTGCTCCTCTCTACACTCTTCACCCAACTCCGGAATTCACTCCCACAAAGGCAGGGTCTCTGTCAGACCTGCTGGCTCTCCACCTGACCTCCATACCACACCGAAAGTGACAGCGGGCTCAGGCATGCAAACTGCAGCCTCTGTTGGGGAAGAGCTGCCCAGAACAGTGAAAGGGAGGGGTCAGAGCTTTCTGCTCACCTAGTGTTCCTCAGCTTATAGAACACCTGCTCTTGGGGCCTCCCTTCTTTTCCACCACTCTATGGATGGAAGAGGGGGTTTCTGCCACCCACTTCTCTTCCTGCATAAGCCTCACATATGTAAACCCTGTGGTCTTTTCACTGGCCTGGCTAAGGAAGGAGATGAGGGACTTTAGAAAATCTCTCTTCACAATGCCTGTTCTCAACTCTTTTGCCTTGGAATAAGACTCCATTTTGAAAATCAGAACCCAAATACTATCCATTTCTTTTGCAATAATTTCCCTAATTTCTTGAGGCAGATGAGGACCCTTGGCTGAGTTAACAGAAATCTATTTAGAAAAGCAAAAAAGAAAATCACATGAATTTTTCCCATCAAAATACTCGGTAGTAATAATACTCATTGTTATTATTATTATTGCAGAAAAATGAAGCCCAGGGGCAGGGAAATCCTTACTGGGATTCTTTACAATTTGATGGATTTTTCCTGTGTCTCTTCAAAGACTAATTTCCTTACTTCTACTTAAGAAATCCTTATTTCTCTCTCTGAGATTTATTCATTTATGAAATGACAACTACTTTGGGCCTTTATGTCTGGCCTAGGTTTTTCTTCCATTTTGCCCTCTATTTTCCCCATTTGTCCTCTCATGAGCTTGTGACTTGCCCCAGGTCACCCTGGACCTCTTCACTGTACTTCAGAGGCCCCATGAGGCCCCCTGGGAGAAAGACAAAGAAATTGTGCTTGGAGGAAAAGTGAAGGAGTTTGAGAGCTCGCACACCATTCAGGAACCCACCTCATGGCTTCTAGCCCCTGGGGCGTCAGCCTGCATGGAGTCCAGACATTTCCCGCAGGCAAGAGCCCTCTTGAAGTGGAGAGAAGACTCAAAGTAAAAATAATGGAAATGTTTTTCTAATCTACTCCCCCCATGTCCCCCCAAAATATCAAGGAAAATCCTGACAGAGGAAAGAGGTCACCATTTATTAGATGTTTCCTAAGGAAGGGAAATTAGGGCCAGGATGGCCATACCATCTCTCAGAAGACATCAAGGAGGCATTCCAAGCAGATGAGAGAAGGCTCCCCTACCCACCTGTCTCGAACTCTTGAGACTCCAAGCAGACGCCGCCTTGCTCCCGCCTTGTCACAGGGACACGCTTCTGGGACAGCGAGCCACCCGTGAGTGGCTAAGCCTGCGCGGGAGCTTTGCCACCAGGAGCTTCCAGTTCAAGCCACACTTCTCCACTTACGTATCCACTTATATATCGTGTATCCCTGGGACAGCAATATCACTTTTCTTGCCTAACATCTCCTCCTCTGGTGAAGTATCAGCAGTTTCCGGGAGTTCTCTGGGGATTTAATTAAGTAATACTTAGCTGACACCCAGCACATACATGTGCTCAATACACTGTAGCAATTTCTGGGGCAGAAAATCAGCACAGCAGGACCGCCGAGCCTCTGTTCACTGCTGTGCCACAGTGATTAGTTGGCATCTATGCTTTAGCGGTGGTAAAGTAGTTTTACCTTCACCTTTGGCTCCGGTTATACTGATGTTATTATTACATTTGTTTCACACAGCGTGTATAGGCTGGCTTTATCTGGAGAGAGAAAGAGAGAGAGAGAGAGAGAAAAGGATCCTGCCACAGGATGGCAGCAAATAATCTCCAAAGTCCTTTCCAGTTCTGAAGTTTCACAAGTCTGGGAAAATGCTGTATAATTGGAATTGAGTCAGGCCAAACAGGATTGGGTTGTAACACAAGCCCGTTGTGAGAGCCAGAAGCATCATTCTCTGTTCCTTCCCATCTAGGCAGGAATCCACAGGAGTCTGGGGCTCTGTTCCCAAGGCTCAGACAATTGTCCACATCCCTGCCTTCCTTTGCTTTAATCTACCGCTCTCCCTTGATTGCGTGCAATCACTGTTTTTCTCTATGCTGTGAAGCAATGCCACCCACGGCCAGGCTCGGGATCCTGGAATGTTCTCTTCCAATCTGGACTTGGCAATTCAGGCTCCCACTTGTCTGCAGAGAATGAGACCCAAAGTCCTGGGTCTGTTAACTGACCGCCCATACGTACGTATTGAGTGCAAGCATATTGAGGCAGTGAAGAGCGGAGGTGCCACGAGCACTGCGGAGATGGACCACAGCTCCGGCTGCACAGAGTGAGGGGGAATCCTGGCTCTGTTGTTACCTCACTGTGTGACCTTGGGAAAGTTTTACCCCCTCTCTGGGCCTCATTCCTGTCATCTGTAAAATGGAGACATACCAACATTGACCTGGCGTGGAGGCCGCAAGGCAGGTGATCATGCAGACCTAGAGCAGCTATTCACAGAACAATAGGCATGATCATAAAACAGAGTCAAGGAATTTGTGATCTCATGAGGGAGGAAAGATAAAAATGCATCACAAGAAAACAATGCCAGTGGTGGTACGGATTCTTATGCCAGGGGTTCTGGGTTCCTTCCTCAGGTAATGTAGATATGATGCTCTAGCAGCCTAAAAAAGGAAAAAAGAAAAAAAAAAATCACAGTACCCTAGTGGTTAGTATCTGTTACTTTGAAAATCAAAAATTCAGTCTTTCCAGCTCCTCCCTCAGAACATCACAGGGCTTCATGGCTAAAGTTTTCCCAATGAGATGTCTGACCCTTAGTCCTATGCTCATCCATAATTGTACAGCGATTCAGCAACATTTGGGGCAATGACTGTTTAACAGACAAGCACAGTTCCTAGCAGGGAAAAATCATTAGAAAATTCATACTATCTATGTAATCAGTACAAGGAGAGGCTCAGACAGAGGAACTCCAGTGAATGCATCCCTGTAAAGTGGACACATCTTCTTCCCCTCAAACCTCCAAGAGGTTTCCCTCACTCTCCCTCTGAATGCAATTATGCCTGCACTTAGGGCTACTCTATCCCTAAATCATTGCTCTTAGCATTAATCCCCCTTCCACAGCAGAATGCCCTCATTTACTTTAACCATAAAGTTCTCTAGTCATGTAAAATATAAAACCCTTCAAGTACAGAAAGGGAAAGCATATGTTGAAAATCCATTATGTACCAGGCATCTCACAATAGTCCTGTAAGACAGTATTATTACATCCATTTTATACAGGAGATAGGTGAGCTTTCAGAGACTAAACAACTTTTTTTCCTTTTCTTTTCTTTTTTTAGAGAAGGATGGTGAGGAGGAGCAGAAGGAGAGGGAGAGAAAGAATCTTAAGCAGGCTCCACGTCCAGTGCAGAGCCCATCACGGAACTTCAGCTCACAACCCTGAAATCTTGAGCTAAGTTGAATTCAAGAGTCAGGTGCTTAACCAGATGAGGCACCCAGGCGCCCCAGCAAATATAAGTAACATAAAGCAAAGTTGAAGTTGGACTCCAGGTCCTTATCCAAAGCAGTGGTTTTCTCCCTTAGAGTACTCTAACCCTAGAAATTAACTCTGATCAAGCATTGCAAATCCAGGGCTTCATCTGAAACATACTGGGGGATAATCTCCTCGGTCACTATTTTTCAAACTACGGGTCATCAGTTTGGTGGGTCCCAACTAGCAGTTTTTTTAATTAATTTTTATTTTTTCCATAACCCAGCTACCCTATCCCTCCCCCCCCACACCTCCCAGCAACCCTCAGTTTGTTTCCTGAGATTAAGAGTCTCTTATGGTTTGTCTTCCTACCTGGTCTCATCTTGTTTCATTTTTTTCCTCCCTACCCCCCATGATCCCCCACCTTGCCTCTCAAATTCCTCATATCAGAGAGATCATATGATAATTGTATTTCTCTGATTGACTTATTTATTCAGCATAATACCCTCCAGTTCTATCCACGTTGTTGCAAATGGCAGGCTTTCATTCTTTTGATGGCTGCATAGTATTCCATTGTGTGTACATGCACCACATCTTCTTTATCCATTCATCTGTTGATAGACATCTAGATTCCTTCCATAGTTTGGCTATTGTAGACATTGCTGTTATAAACATTCAGGTGCATATGCCCCTTCGGATTACTACAATTGTATCCTTAGGGTAAATACCCAGTAGTGAGATTGCTGGGTCATGGGGTAACTCTATTTTCAACTTTTTGAGGAATCTCCATACTGTTTTCCAGAATGGCTGCACCAGCTTGCATTCCCACCAACAGTGTGGGAGGCTTCCCCTTTCCCTGCATCCTCGCCAACATCTATTATTTCCTGACTTGTTAATTTTAGCCATTCTGACTGGTGTAAGGTGGTATCAAATGGTGGTTTTGATTTGTGTTTCCCTGATGCTGAGGGATGTTGAACACTTTTTCATGTGTTTGTTGGCCATTTGGATGTCTTCTTTGGAGAAATGTCTGTTCATGTCTTCTTCCTATTTCATGATTGGATTATCTGTTCTTTAGATGTTGAGTTTGATAAGTTCTTTATAGATTTTGGATACTAGCCCTTTATCTGATATGTCATTTGCAAATATCTTCTCCCATTCTGTCAGTTGTCTTTTGGTTTTGTTGACTGTTTCCTTTGCTGTGCAGAAGCTTTTGATCTTGATGAAGTCCCAATAGTTCATTTTGCCCTTGCTTCCCTTGCCTTTGGCAATGTTTCTAGGAAGAAGTTGCTGCGACTGAGGTCAAAGAGTTTGCTGCCTGTGTTCTCCTAAAGGATTTTGATGGATTCCTGTCTCACACTGAGGTCTTTCATCCATTTTGAGTCTATTTTTGTGTATGGTGTAAGAAAATGGTCCAGTTTCATTCTTCTGCATGTGGCTGTCCAATTTTCCCAACACCATTTGTTGCAGCGACTGTCTTTTTTCCATTGGACATTTTTTTCTGCATTGTTGAAGATCAGTTGACCATAGAGTTGAGGGTCCATTTCTGGGCTCTCTATTCTGTTCCATTGATCTGTGTGTCTGTTTTTATGCCAGTACCATACTGTCTTGATGGTAACAGTTTTGTAATACAGCTTGAAGTCTGGAATTGTGATGCCGCCAACTCTGGTTTTCTTTTTCAACATTCCTCTAGCTAGTCAGAGTCTTTCCTGGTTCCATAAAAAATTTTAAGATGATTTGTTCTATTTCTTTGAAAAAAAAATGATGTTTTGATTTTAGTTTGATTTGATAGGCATTGCATTAAATGTGTAAATTGCTCTAGGTACCATAGATATTTTCACAATATTTGTTCTTCCAATCTATGAGCTTGGAATGTTTTTCCATTTTTTGTGTGTATGTCTTCTTCAGTTTCTTTCATGAGTTCTTTATAGTTTTCGGAGTACAGATTCTTTGCCTCTTTGGTTAGGTTTATTCCTAGGTACCTTATGGCTTTGGGTGCAGTTGTAAATGGGATTTACTCCTTAATTTCTCTTTCTTCTGTCTTGCTGCTGATGTATAGAAATGCAACTGATTTCTGTGCTTTGATTTTATATCCTGACACTTTATTGAATTTCTGTATGAGTTCTAACAGTTTTGGAGTGGAGTTTTTGGGTTTTCCACATAAAGTATATCATCTGCAAAGAGTGGTTGAGAGTTTGACTTCTTTGCCAATTTGGATGCCTTTTATTTCTTTTTGTTGTCTGACTGCTGAGGCTAGGACTTCTAGTACAATTTGAATATCAGTGGTGATAGTGGACAGTCCTGCCATGTTCCTGAACTTAGGGGGAAAGTTCTCAGTTTTGCTCCATTGAAAATTATTCACTGTTGGTTTTTCATAGATGGTTTTTATGATATTGAAGTGTGTATCCTCTATCCCTACACTGTGAAGAGTTTTTATCAAGAGAGGATGTTATGCTTTGTTAAATGCTTTTTCGGCATCTATTGAAAGTGTCATATGGTTCTTCTTCTTTCTTTAATTAATGTACTATATCACACTGATTTGTGGATGTTGAACCAAACTTTACAGGAATAAATTCCACTTGGTTGGGATGAATAATCCTTTAAATGTACTGTTGGAGCATATTGGGTAGTATTTTGGTGAGAATTTTTGCATCCGTGTTCATCAAGGATATTGGACTATAATTCTCCTTTTTGATGGGGTCTTTGACTGATTTGGGGATCAAGGTAATTCTGGCCCCATAAAATGAGTCTGGAAGTTTTCCTTCCATTTCTATTTCTTGAAACAGTTTCAGGAGAACAGGTATTAATACTTCTTTAAATGGTTGGTAGAATTCCCCTGGGAAGCCATCTGGCCCTCGGCTCTTGTTTCTTGGGAGACTTTTGATGATTACTTCAATCTTCTTACTGGTTATGGATCTGTTCAAGTTCTCTATTTCTTCCTTGTTCAGTTTTGGTAGTTTATATGTCTCTAGGAATGCATCCATTTCTTTCAGATTGTCAAATTTGCTGGTGTATAGTTGCTCATAATATATTCTTATAATTGTTGGTATTTCTTTAATGTTGGCTGTGATCTCTCCTCTTTCATTCATGAATTTGTTAATCTGGGTCTTCTCCTCTCTCTTTCTCTCTCTCTCTCGGATAAGTCTGGCTAGGGATTTATCGATCTTGTTAATTCTTTCAAAGAACCAACTTCTAGTTTCATTGATTTGTTCTACTGTTCTTTTGGTTTCTATTTCATTGATTTCTGTTCTGATCTTTATCATTTCTCTTCTCTTTCTGAGTTTTGGTTTCATTTGATGTTCTTTCTCCTGCTCCTTTAGGAGTAGGGTTGGGTTGTGTACTTGAGACTGTTCTTGTTTCTTAAGAATGACTTGTATTGCTGTATACTTTCCTCTCAGGACCACCTTTTCTGTGTACCCAAGATTTTGAACAGTTGTGTTTTCATTTTCATTTGTTTTTATGAAATTTTTAAATTCTTCTTTAATTTCCTGGTTGACCAATTCATTCTTTAGTAGGATACTCTTTTGATTCCATGTATTTGAGTTCTTTCCAACTTTCCTCTTAGGGGTAAGTTCTAGTTTCAAAGCACTGTGGTCTGAAAATATGCAGGGAATGATCCCAATCTTTTGGTACTGGTTGAGACCTGATTTGTGACCCAGGATGTGATCTATTCTGGAGACTGTTCCATGTGCACTAGAGAAGAATGTGTATTCTGTTGCTTCTGGATGAAATGTTCTGAATATATCTGTGATCTCCATCTGGTCCAGTTTGTCATTTAGAGCCTTTATTCCCTTGTTGAACTTTTGCTTAGATGATCTGTCCATTTCAGTGAGGGGGGGGGTGTTAAAATCCCCTATTGTATTATCATTGATGTATTTGTTTGATTTAGTTATTAATTGGTTTATATAATTGGTGCTCCCGTGTTAGGGACATAGATATTTAAAATTGTTAGATCTTGGGGCGCCTGGGTGGCTCAGTTGGTTAAGCGACTGCCTTCAGCTCAGGTCATGATCCCAGAGACCCGGGATCGAGTCCCACATTGGGCTCCCTGCTCGGCGGGAAGCCTGCTTCTCCCTCTCTCACTCCCCCTGCTTGTGTTCCATCTCTGGATGTGTTTCTCTCTGTCAAATAAATAAAATCTTTAAATAAAATAAAATAAAATAAAATTGTCAGATCTTCTTGTTGGACAGACCCTTTAAGTCTGATATAGTGGCCTTCCTCATCTCTTATTATAGTCTTTGGCTTCAAATCTAATTTGCCTGGGGCATCTGGGTGGCTCAGTGGGTTAAAGCCTCTGCCTTCAGCTCATTATCATGAGGTCATGATCTCAGGTCCTGGGATGGAGGCCCGCATTGGGCTCTCTACTTGGCGGGGAGCCTGCTTCCTCCTCTCTCTCTGCCTGTCTCTCTGCCTACTTGTGATCTCTCTCTCTCTCTCTCTCTCTCTCTCTCTCTCTCTCTCTCTGTCAAATAAATAAAAAAAATCTTTTTAAAACATCTAATTTGCCTGATATAAGGACTGCCACCCCAGCTTTCTTTTGTTGTCCATTAGCATGGTGAATTGTTTTCCATCCCCTCACTTTAAATCTGGAGATGTCTTTAGGTCTAAAATGAGTTCTTGAAGACAGCATATCGAAGTGTCTTGTTTTTTTATCCATTCCGATACCCTGTGTCTTTTGATTGGGGCCTTTAGCACATTTACATTCAGGGTAACTATGGAAAAATATGAATTTAGTGTCACTGTATTACCTATAAGGTGATTGTTACTGTATATTGTCTCTGTTCCTTTCTAGTTTGTTACTTTTAGGTTCTCTCTCTCTGCTTAGAGGATCCCTTTCAATATTTCCTGTAAGGCTGGTTGGGTGTTTGCAAATTCTTTTAGTTTTTGTTTGTCCTGAAAGGTGTTTATCTCTCCTATTTTCAATGACAACCTAGCTGGATATAGTATTCTCATCTGCATATTTTTCTCATTTATTGCTCTGAATATATCATGCCAGTCCTTTCGGGCCTGCCAAGTTTCTCTGGATAGGTTGGTTTCCAAACTAATATATCTACCTTTGTAGGTTACAGACCTCTTCTCCCGAGCTGCTTTCAGGATTTTCTCTTTGTCACTGAGACTTTTAAGTTTTATTATGAGATAACAGGGTGTGGACCTATTTTTATTGATTTTAAGGGGGTCTCTCTGTGCCTCCTGGGTTTTGATGCTTATTCCCTTTGCCAAATTAGGGAAATTCTCTATAATTTGTTCCAATGTATGTTCTGCTTCTCTCTCTCTTTCCTCTTCTTCTGGGTTCCCAATTATTCTAATATTGTTTCATCTTATGGTATCACTTATCTCTCAAATTCTCCCCTCTTGATCCAGTAGTTGCTTGCCTCTCTTTTTCTCAGCTTCCTTATTTTCTATCATTTGGTCTTCTAGATCACTAATTCTCTCTTCTGCCTCATTTATCCTAGCAGTAAGAGCCTCCATTTTTTATTGCACCTCATTAATAGCTTTTTTTAATTTCAACTTGGTTAGATTTTAGTTATTTTATTTTTCCAGAAAGGGATTCTCTAGCATCTTCTGTGCTTTTTTCAAGCCCAGCTAACACCTTGATAATCATCATTCTGAACCCTAGTTCTGACATATTACTAATGTCCTTATTGGTTATGTCCCTAGCCATCGATACTGACTTTTGTTCTTTTTTATGAGGTGAATTTTTTCACCTTGTTATTTTATCCAGATAAGAATAGATGAATGAGAAAAAGTGCTAAAAGGGTATCAACGAGTCCAGAAAAATATACACTAACCAAATCAGAAGAGACCTGATGCCGGGAGGGAAGGGGGAAAAATCTATATCTATATCTATATCTTTATCTATCTATAACTATCTGTCTTTCTCTATATAAATGATTAGACTGGTGAATAGAACAGAGCCACACACTTGATTTGGGTGTATTTTGGTCTGTTAGAAGGAACTGCCTTCCAAAATTTTAAAGAAAAAAAAACTTATATATGTACAAAAATAAGGGTATACACAATGAAGGGCTGGAATATGACCATAAAGATAAAAATTTAAAAAGATTCTAAAAATGGAATTGATAAGAAGTTGGTTGAAAAAGAAAAAAGAAAAAAAAAGGAAAGAATGTGATGAGGCTGGAAACTAAAATAGAGCCATGTGCTAGATTTAGGGTATTTTTATCTATTAGAAGAAACTGTACCCCAAAATTTTAAAGAAAGGAAAACCCATATATATACAAAAAAATAAGCTTAAATACAGTGAAGGGATAGAATACGACTAAAACAATGAAAATTTTAAAAGATTTTTTAAAAAGGTATTGATAAGATAAAATAGTTAAAAAGGTTAAAATAGGAAAGAGAAAAAATTAAGAAATAGAATACGAAAAAAATAAAATTAAAAAAAAATTAACTTTAAAGACTAAAGAATCGTGGGGGGAAAGCCATGAATTCTATGTGGTGCATTTGCCTAGCTCTGGAGTTCCACAGTTCTCATTGATTGGTGAACTTGGTCTTAGCTGGATGTTCCTGCTGATCTTCTGGGCAAGGGGCCTATTGCAGTGATTCTCAAAGGTCTTCCGGGGGCAAAACTGCCCTGCCCTTGCCAGGGGCTAGGCTAAGCGATCTGCTCAGGTTTGCTCTAAGGAGCTTTTGCTCCCCGAACGCTTTCTGTACAGTTTTGGAGGCTAGGAATGAAGATGGGGGCCTCCCAGTCTCCGGCCCAGAGGAGCCGGGAGCTCAGGCCCCAATCCTCAGTGCATCTTCAGAGAAAAGCAATCACAACTGTCTCCCTGGTCTCCAGCCGCACTCTGTGCTCACCCAGCAGGCCAATGACTGAGGGTTTGTATATCTGGCACTTGGCCCCGTTTAGAGTCTCCAAACCCAGCAGATTCCTGCAGTGCCCTCCCATGCCACTCCTCCTGGTGGAGGAAGGAGGGGGGTCTCCCCAGATCTGCCACTTGTGGGATCCCTGCTCAAAGAGTAGTGGCCTGACCGTGCCTCAGATCATGGTTTAAGGTAAGCCTCCTCGGCTCCGTCTCTGCAGCCAGCTTCCCATCTCTGATACCTGGGAGCTCTGCCATGCTCAGGCACCCTGGGTCCTTCGGTGACCCCTCGGATCTTGAGACCACACTGTCCTAGTGAGGGTTCCACCCCCTGCTTAGCCTCTGGGGTGTCATCTCCCAGTGGAACAGACTTCTAAAAGGTTCCAATTTTGTTCTCTACTGCCGGCCCCTCCCCCTGTGGTCTATCTTCCCAAATGTCGACTCTGATTCACTTCTCCATGCATCCTACCTTCCAGAAAGTGGTCACCTCCCTGTTCCTAAATTGCTGCTCTTCTTCTCTTCCATCTCCTGTTGGTTTGTAGATATTCTGATTGGTTTGATAACTATCTAGCTGAACTTCTGGGACCTGACGATATCTAGGTTTCCTACTCCTCTTCCATCTCACTCGAGACTGTACTAGTCATTTCCCAGCTAGCATTTTTTAATGAAAGAATAGAATTGAAAGTACCAATGCCTTACACATTGTGTTGTTTCAGGAAATTTTTATTTTAATCATGTGCGTATATAGGCTGGCATCCTGCATAAATTACATTTCATGATTTAAAAGTTTAAAGTTGCATTTCTTTTTTTTTTTTTAAGATTTTATTTATTTGACAGAAAGAAACACAGCCAGAGAGGGAACACAAGCAGGGGGAGTGAGAGAGGAAGAAGCAGGCTTCCCGCCGAGCAGGGAGCCCAATGTGGGACTCGATCCCGGGTCTCCAGGATCATGACCTGAGCCGAAGGCAGTGGCTTAACCAACTGAGCCACCCAGGCATCCCAAAAGCTGCATTTCTAAGACTTTGTTGGTCAATAACTAATCAATAACTTTTTATTTCATGAACTTAAGGTTTTAAGTGCCTTTGGTTTCCACAACTGATCACCCTCAAGGAACTTTTATTTTTCAAATATTAATTTTTCCTTAGGAAGTGATGATTTGGACTTTTATCTTAAAGATCCAAGTATTCTACTACTACCCATTTTCCAAATTCAGTTCTGGATTCTGCTAATATACGTTCCTCTGGCCTGGCCCTTTAAAGTCTCTCAACACGTGAATAAATTTGAGGATGGATTCCACAATCAGGTCAAATTTCTCTTGGAGAGTCATATCTGATGGTGCTTCCTGCCAAGTGATAAATTAAGTCTAGTCTGGCACTTAGCTCTGGATGCAGAATGAAGGGGAGAAAGCCCTTGTTAGCACTGACATCTTGTGGTCATCAAGAGGCTGGCACGGCAGTATCTTGAACTTGAAAGCATTAACCTGGAAACCAGGTTACAATCCTAACTGCAGCTGAATTAATTCCTCATGTTGCACACACACACACACACACACACACACACACACACACACACACTCACCTACATCACTTTCCTTCTTGTAGCTGGACACAGCAAGGAGGAGAAAACAACAGGAACTTAGGGACAGACACAACCAAGGTTCCATTGCCCCTCAAAAGTTCCTGGGTAAAACTAAACCTCAGCTGCAGAATTGGGATAAGAAAACAACCCCCAACAGTGGGCACGAGGGTATCTTATTTTATTCAATGATGAAAACAACTCCTTTGATGTTAAGTTCCAGGTACTCATTAAGTATTCAAAAAAAATGGGTTCTCTTGCCCCTTCATCATTTTATATGAGGCACTCACTAATTGTCCTATAAAATCTAGATTCCTATTTCCTCCCTATCATTGCTTTCCTGTGTCCTTACTCCATTAAAAGAATAGCAAAGATTTGTGGAGAGCCAGGCATTGTTCTAAGAGATTCACGTGGTTAAAATCAAGTCATGTCAGCCCTCTGAAATGGAGACTATTATCCCCTCATTTTACTGATGAGGAAAATGAGATGTGGTAACCACACTTCTCCTTTACAGTGTCATGTTGTTCCTGCCTCCCAAACTGCTTGTGAGTTCCAAAGCAGAGCATTCTCTGCCTGTGGAAGATACTCCCTCACCAGGTGTTAATGATGGGGCTAGTGATCATGGCCAAGTGGGTAATGGGAGTCTGGTCCAGCCTTTGTGACTGCACAGTAGAGCAACCAACCACAAGAGAGGTAAATAGAGGAAGCCCAGGTGACTCTCAGTATGTGTCCTGTCCAGTGTCTAAAGGCAGGGTGACAGCAGAACCAAGACTAAACAAGTTCTCAATTCAATGGCATCATTTTTATCTTGATAAATTCCAAATGGCCAGTGTTAGCACCTGTTTGAGTACTAACCTCTTGCTCTTTCAGTGTCTCTCCATCGATGTGATATAGTCATTCTCAGTGAGACAATTCAGCAGAGACTGCCCTTAGAACTATGGGCATCCAGCATCTTGGATTCCTGACACTAATTATTTGTTGTTCCCCCGCCCCTTGACCTTCTCCACCACCCTTCTCCATCTCCCACCCTCCCATCCCCATTGCTATGGCAACCAAAAATGCCCCCACATATTTTTAAATGTCCCTTGAGAAGAACCTTCCTTGGGTCAAGAACCAGTGTAGCTGAAAGGTGGTTTTACTCTAGATGGAATATAATTTCCCTGAATCAGGCATTCAGAGTATTTATGGAATTTTGATATTCCATCTCTAACACCCTTGCTTGTCAGTTACCTATCATTGTGAGCTCCTCCCAGCCTGGCAATGTGTTCCATTTTGTAAGGTACATGATATTGTGGAAGAACCTATTTTCCTTCTATTTTCCTTCATGAAATCACAAAAACCAAACTCTTAATTTTGTACTACCTTCTGGGTCTTTCAGCCATGCAGATGATTCAGTGTGTCTATATTTATATATAGATATAGATGTGTGTGTATGTATATATATAATGTAATATATATTATATGTATGTAATATATATATAATGTAAGCAAACAAAATTCAATGACTTTTTTAAAAATTGAGAGGTCCCTCCACTGGGGTGTTACATAGGAAAAAAGGGCAGGTGAGGAGGAATCATTGGCTCCAGTGAATGTGGACAGCCATCGGCCAAACCAATCCTTGGGTGGTTATTTTCTCTTTGTTAATAAGCTGTATTATTTTCCTCTTGCTGCTGCAACAAATTACCATAAACTTAATGGCTTAAACAATACACAATTATTCTATTAGAGTTCTAGGGATGAGAAGGCTAAAATGAAGGTGTTAACTGGGCTGCATTCCTTCAGGGGCAGCTGGACAGAATCTGTGTTCTTGCCTTTATCAGTTTCTAGATGCCATCTGCATTCCCTGGCTGGTGGCCCCTTCTTGGCATCCCTCCAACCTCTTACTTTCATTGGCATATCTCCTGCTGCTCATTCTAGTCTTGCCTCTCTCTTGGAAGGACACTTGTGATGATATTGGGTCTATCCAGACAATCCAGTATAATTTCCTCATGTCAAGATTGTTAAAAAAAAAAAAAAAGTTCCTTTTACCATATCAGGTGATGTGTTCATAGGATCCAGGGATTGGACATGGACCTCCTTGAGTGACCATGACTCAGCCTGCCATAGACTGAGACTAGGTTTCCTCCCATGAGGGGTTTTCCAGTTTCAGGCTCTTCTCTGACAGAATGGTACTTGGAAGCTCCATGAAGCCCAGGTTCCATATTCATGAAACAAACCTTTATTCTTTATTCTCTACAGTAAAGCAAGATGGCATGGTGCTTTAAGATCAATGGACAGGACTTCTGAGCTAGTCTTTTTCACCTTTTATCAACTAAATCACAGACAATTCATTGTACCTCACTAAGTTTCAGTTTCCTTGCGTGTGAAATGGAAACACCACCTGCTCTCATGGTTGACACGAGGATTGAAGATCAGTTCTGAAAAGGGCCTGAAACATCATAGGACCTCCAGGAGACCCTCTTGGGTGAAGTGAACTGGAGCTACCCAGCAGTAGCATTGTCATTATGAGTCTGCCCATGGTAGGGATGAAGGATGAGGTGAGGAAGAAGAACCCAGAGTAATGAAAACGTTGGTCACAGGGCAAGAATGAGGTCATCCTATCCTTTTTCTACTTGACCCACCTTGTGATGACAATAAAAATCTCTTTCTGTTTTTACATTATCCATTGTCAACATCAAATACACAAGCAGTAGACATCAGGTCTGTGTTGGAAAAAAATGGCTAGCCTCAAGGGGAATAGCTTCTGTTCTTTGAAGATGGTGCTGGAATTTAGAAGACTTAAGAGTTACATTGAATATTCAACATTGCTCATACCCAGCTGGATTGAAAAAGCAAAAATTCTTAAGTGATTGGTAGTCTCAATTTCCTTCTGTGTAAATGAGGATTTTGGAAAAAAAATGAGGATTTTCCAAGTGACATTTGGCGGGAAAATACCTCTCTTTTTAATTGGATAGAGCACAGAGAAACCTCTAAAAAATTCAAAAAAATAATGAATGTGCCTTTAATCTTTATATTTTGAAGGATAACCATGGCTTAACTAAGGACTTGTGTCTTAGAATTGGTGTCAACACATGAAAGAGTTAAGTATGGGATTCTGTTATGAAAAGACTTGTGAAACTCTACTATTATTTCTTTTACACTCTTAGGCACTGATCATTTTAATCAGTGATAAGACACCTTGTTTAAAACAATTAACTTTGGCCAAGCACGGAGATGCAAGAATATTAAATTTGAAAAGTGGTCGTTTTCTTCTTGCCTGCCACACATCTGAGATAATAGAAATAAGAAAAGTAGGTGGAAGATGATGCTGAGTAATTTCAGGGCATTATTATAAGTGAGGCTG
Organism: Spilogale gracilis; assembly: GCA_004023965.1. Lineage (NCBI taxonomy): Eukaryota > Metazoa > Chordata > Mammalia > Carnivora > Mephitidae > Spilogale > Spilogale gracilis. The sequence continues at coordinate 43,068 of PITA01010783.1, read as the reverse complement.
GCGAGATTTTTGTCCTTTTGACAGACTGAAAGAAGCCGGCGGAACAAATCTTGTTTCAGGAGTGCATTTTCACTTAGCTGTCCTCTAAGTGGAAATGCATTACCCCTAGAAAGAAAAATCAAAGTTCTTCAACTGACGAAGATAAAATGGCAAATTTGGCTTCGAGCAATACATGCTTGACAGTTGCTTGAGCTCCAGGAAAAGAAAACAAAAAAATTAAATTTGACAGAAATGAAGAGGAGGAAAAAAGAAAGAATTTTTTTCTTCCAGTTAGTGTCTCAATGCCTTTGAAGAGATTTGAGAGCAATTCAATAACAGGCCACTTAGACGTCTCCCCCATTTTATCCTATAGACATGAGAGCTAGTTCAATGGAGCTGCCCCTCTATATACAACAGGCAGTGTCTACACGTGCAGTCCATGGATTGATTGCATGATGACTTGCTCAGGACAACCTAAGAACAACTGTGAGCAATGACCTGTCTGAAAAGGAATTGTGCAGCTTTCCATCACCCCTCATTTCTGGACTCAAGAATGCACTTCTGCAGAATTCTTGCAAAAGCCTCTTCTCCAGTCTGAGCTTCAGATTGAAGAGTTTGTTCTATGTTTAGAGAACTGGGCTATCTAGTATAGTAGTGGTTACTTTAATTTAAATTGATTTAAATCAGTCATTTAAGTCAATTATTTAAATTACTTAGTGGTTTTACTTAAAATTAAAGGAAATTAAAAATTCAGTTCTTCTGTTACTCTAGCCACATTCTGAGTATTCAATAGCCCCATGTGGCTAGTGGCTACCATGTTGGACAGCACAGATATAGGACATGGCCATCAGGGCAGAAAGTCTTATTCATTGAGTTATCTCTGAGCTCAGGACACCATGGGTTGATAGTGAAGGGTGGCGTGTGGGAGAGGTGGTGTAAAAGGAAGACAGTTGGAGAGGAAGGATTGTCATGGATTTCTATGAGCAACCAGAGAGGAATTCAAGTCAAGAAATAATTACTGAGTGCCTATTCCATGAGTGCCAAACATGAGAAAAAACAAAGATTAATAAATGAGATATAGTTCTTGTCCTCAGGAAATTCAAAGTCAGACCAAAGAAAAAAATATGCATTATGAAATCACTTTAACACAAGTTATAGTGCCAAAAGCAATATATCATGAGAGAGCTATGGGGGTGCTCAGAGAGTTATTAATGAAAATTAAAGATGAGAGTATTTAAGTGACTGAAGTGTGAAAGAAAAAGGAGACTACAGGGTATGAGAGGACCCTTAAGGGAGATAACAGGACACAGGAAAGAAATGTCAAAGTGGAATCGCTGACCAACACAAGCCTGGTATGGAGCCAGGCTAGTAGAAAGTGTAGATTCCCAACATCACCAAAGGCCATTTTTGCATTAGACTCTCACTACTATGTTTCAAAAGATGTTTATCACAGGCATTTTTTCTTGAAGCAATATCTACTTTATGCCTGTACTATGTTTGGGTTGCTGAACTCCTGGATCAAAGGTTTCATAATTTTATCATTAAGATGAGGCCATTAGATATATTCATTCATCTAACAAATGTTTACTGGGGATCTGCTATAAACTAGAGGAATACAGTAGTGAATTAAACATATAGTGCTACTTTCTCTTGTTACTGACAGAGATTTCAAGAACTCTCCTCTGAAAGGGCATGGGGGGTGGGGTTGCAATGGAGCTAGATGGGAGGAAGCTGGGGAATGGTTAAGAAGGACAGAAAACCATACTTCTGTGGTTTTGTGAAATTTGGCTATGAAAAAAAGGGCTTGTGATGAGATAGTTTGTGGAAGTAGCAGGATCAAGAAAAGATGCATTTCAGCATGAGAAGAGCCTGTAAATTCATGTAAGAAATATTTCGAATACCTACCATGGCCAGGCATGGGGCTTACATTCCACAGGAGCATGTGTCCCTTATGTGCACTCAACAAATGTGGGATGAGTTCCTTTACACTTGGCTGGACACTGTGGAGGATACAAGTGTCTGCAAAATAACCATGGCTTATACAACCATGACTACTGTGTTGAAAGGCAAAAGTGAGGGGAAAATCAAGCCCTAATGTGAGAAGAGTTGATCAACAGGGCTAGTTGCAGGGAAGTAGTAGTTTGATGGCTTATGTGTCGAGTTGGGAAGATTTGTTTAGGACCAGTGTGGGGGGACATCTCTGCTTTCCTTTGGAGGTTATGGCCAGTTGGTACAAATGTTTTGTGAAGTAAGTGGGGGAAATATATCAAAGTCCTTTAAAATGTCCATAGCCATTGACTCAGTAATTCTACTTCTAGAAATCTTCTAGAGGAAATCATCAGTACAAGGTCAAAGATGAGAGGCCTATAGTGGTGATTACAGAATATGGACTCTAAGTTCAAATGTTGGCCACTCCACTTACCAATAATATAACCTTGAGTAAATTCCTTAACTTCATGTGCCACATTTTAAAATAGGAAAATAATAAAAAAATAAATAAGTAAAGTAAAATAGGAAAATAATGGGGTCACCTGTGTGGCTCTGTTGTTAAGTGTCTGCTTTCAGCTCAGATCATAATCCCAGAGTCACTGGATCGAACCCCGCATCTGGCTCCCTGCTCAGCAGGAAGCCTGCTTCTCCCTCTCTCACTTCCCCTGGTTGTGTTCTCTCTCTAGCTCTGTTTCTCTCTCTCAAATAAATAAAAAATATTTTAAAAAAATAGGAAAATAATGTTTATCTGTAAGATTATTGTGAGGCTTAAATGAGCTAATATATAAAACCCTTGACACTTGGTAAGCACAAAAATGTTAAAGATTTATCATTAAAGCAAAGGAAAATGGAAATATCAAAAGTCTCTAGCAACAGCATGTGGTTTCTAGAAGCAGTATGTGGCCACACAAAATGTGGCAGAAACTGCTATTTGACCTTCAATATCTGTCGTCTCCTTCAAAAGAAGGAGAAATGAAAAAGTAGAAACACTGGTTTTAGCTGGACAGATAGTCATCTGGAATAAACACATTTCCCATCCTTCCTTGCAGCTAGTTAGAGCCACATGACTAGTCTAGTCAATGGGATGTGAGCAGAAGTGATAGGCATACTTTCTGGGTTGTGTCATTAAAGATAGGGCTATGTCTTGCCTATCTTCTTTCCCTTCTTTCTCATTTTCATGTAAAGGTGATGGTGAGACATCTTGGATCCTGCAGATGGGGGTCACCTCAGAATGGCAACACACTACAATAAGGGAGCCTGAGCCTCTGAGCCAGTTTCTCAACAAAGAAACAAAATCCCTACTTTGTTTAAACTCTTATTTTGTGTCTCTTTCACAACAGTCAAACCTGTTTCCTATTTGCACACAGAAATATTATGCAACTATATTAAATGATGCTTTAAGAAGTAGTTTGACTGTTGCAAAAGAATGTTTATGATACAGTAGGTAGAAAAACTGGAGATGTATATATATATAGTTTTATATTTACATTTATATATATATATATATATATATATATATATATAATTTCAGCAATTAAAAAAAAAACTCATGGGTAAAAGCACTGGAAGGAACAATGCCAAAATAGAATTAACTTTGAATATTCTCCCTCTACTTGTCTATACTTTTTCAAATTTTCTGCAGTATACATCCAAATGTTGATAATCAAGAAGAGATAAAGTATAAAGATTCTAGCCACTTATATTTCTGACAAAGCTTCTCCGACTACGAGAAATGCCCCTTCCTCTTCTGCACTCATGTGGCATTTCATTCCTGCCCCTGTGATATTGTCAGCAAGTGCTGTGTCTTATATATCTTTGTGTTGCACAGAATTTCACCTCCAGCAGACAAGAATTTGATCGACAAATCACAATCAGAAAGTTGATATGTTTATAGATACAACTAACTTAAAGCAATAACTTGGCTGGGGCACCCGGATGGCTCAGTTAAGCACCTGACTCTTGATTTGTGCTCAGGTTGTGATCTCAGTGTTGTGAGATGGAGCCCCATGTAGGGCTCTGCACTGAGCTTGGAGCCCCCTTAAGATTTTCTCTCTCCCTCTGCCCTTGCCTTTTGCTCTCATCCTCTGTCTCTCACTGTATCTCTAAAAAAAAAAAAAATTTTTTTTAAGATTTTATTTATTTGACAGAGAGAAACACAGCCAGAGAGGGAACACAAGCAGGGGGAGTGAGAGAGGGAGAAGCAGGCTTCCCGCCGAGCAGGGAGCCCGATGTGGGACTTGATCCCGGGTCTCCGGGATCATGACCTGAGCCGAAGGCAGTTGCTTAACCAACTGAGCCACCCAGACGCCCCTCTCTCAAAAAATTTTTAAAAAGCAATAACTTGGCTGCTTTATTTTTATGTTACCTATATTACAAGAAAATTAGTCACAGGCTGCCTGGGGATGTCTGTTAAGCCTGTGACTCTTGATTTCAGCTCAGGTCATGACCTCACGGTTCTGGGATCAGGCTAAGCATCTGGCTCTGCGTTCAATAGGGAGTCTGCTTAAGGATTCTCTCTCTCACTCTCCTCTTCCTTTCCCTCTGCCCTTCCCCCAACTCCCTCTCTCTTTCTCAGATAAATAAATAAATCTTTTTTTTAAAAAAAAGGAAATGGGTGCAATCTATTGTATTCAGTTTATCTTCCAATTTTAAACTTAAGAACAATATAAAATTTATTGTAGCTGCATTTAAATTTTACACATTTTCTTTTGAATATTTACAACCACCCTATTAAGCATGTGTTATTATTCCCATTTTCCAGATTTCAAAACTGAGGCTCAAAGAGGTTATTTGCCCCAGATCACAAAATGAGCAAGTGATGGGGCCGAGATTGTAACATAGATCTTCCTGACTTCAGCACATTGTCCTACATAACATCTTTATATCCAAGCATTTATTTTAGTGTAGGCTTTTAACATTTTAACCTCATAATAGCAGTACTAATAATAGATAATACCTCTGCAGTGTATAGTACGTGCTAAATAATGTCCGAAACAATGTTTGTATATATTGTTTTATACATACTCTTTTAATCCTCACAATTTACAGAATTATTTTTATTGTACTGATAACATATTCCCTTTTTTATTAGCTAGTTTGTAACTGCAAAAAGAAAACATGTTCTGCTCTAATCATGAGAAAAACATCAGACAAATCCCAATTAAGAGATATTATACTGATTAGTAGCCAGTACTGACTAGTGCTTATTAAAACTGTCATGGTCCTCAGAAACAAAGAAAGTCTGAGGAACTATCACAGCCAAGAAGAGACTAAGGGGACAGGACAACTAAATGCAATGTGAAATACTAGATGGGATCTTGGAGCAGAAAAATAACATTAGGTAAAAACTAAGGAAATTCAAATAAAGTATGTAAACAGTGTATCAATATTGGTTCATTGGGACAAATTGTGAAAAATGTACTTACTAATAATATAAGATGCTAAAAACAGGGGAAGCTGGATGTAGGTATATGGAAACTATCTGTACTATATTTTTTTAAAAGATTTTATTTATTTGACAGAGAGAAACACAGCCGGAGAGGGAACACAAGCAGAAGGAGTGAGAGAGGGAGAAGCAGGCTTCCCGCCGAGTAGGGAGCCCGATGCAAGGCCCGATCCGGAGACTCTGGGATCATGACCTGAGCCGAAGGCAGATGCTTAGTGACTGAGCCACCCAGGCGCCCCTATCTGTACAATATTTTTAATTTTTCTGTGAATTTAAAACTCTTCTAAATTCAGACGTTTTTAAATATACTTTCTGTATGTGTGTATTTATTTATGTGCTTATTTATTTATAATCCCAATATAGTTAATGTAAGTGTTATATTAGTTTCAGGTGCACCATGTGGTGATCCAACAGTTCTATATATTACTCAGTGCTCATCATGATAAGTGCACTCTTCATCTCCTTCATCTCCTTCACCCAGACCTCCACTACCTCCCCTCTGGTAACCATCAGTTTGTTCTCTATAGTTAAAAGTCTGGTTTGGGTTTGTTTCTTTTCTCCCCTTTGTTTAGTTGCTTTGTTTCTTAAGTTCCCCCAGATGAGTGAAATCATATGGTATTTGTCTTTCTCTGACTTATTTCACTTAGCATAATACCCTCTAGGTCCATCCTTGCTGCTCCAAATGGCAAGATTTCTCATTTTTAAGGCTGAGTAATATTCCTGTGTGTGTGTGTGTGTGTGTGTGTGTGTGTGTGTGTGTGTACACACACACACACAGCATATCTTCTTTATCCATTCATTTACTGATAGACACTTGGCTGCTTCTGTAATTTGACTATTGTAAATAATGCTGTAATAAACACAGGGATGCATGTATCCTTATGAATTAGTGTTTTCATATTCTCTAGGTAAAGGCCCAGTAGTGCGATTGCTAGATCACATGGTAATTCTGTTTTTAACTTTTTGAGGAACCTCCACACCATTTTCCACAGTGGCTGCACCAGTTTGCATTCCCACCAAGAATACATGAGGGTTGCTTTTTCTCCACATCCTCCCAACACTTGTTGTTTCTTGTGTTTTTGATTTTAGTCATTCTGACAGGTGTGAGGTAATATCTCACTGTGTTTTTGATTTGCATTTTCCTGATGATTGGGTGATATTGAACATCTTTTCAAGTGTCTGTTGGCCATCTGGATGGCTTCTTTGAAGAAATGTCTATTCCTGCCTCTGCCCATTTTTTAGTTGGACTATTTGTTTTTTGGGTGTTGAGTTGCATACATTCTTTATCTATTATGGATACTAACCCTTGACTGGATATGTCATTTGCAAATATCTTCTCCCAATCAGTAGGTTCTCTTTTAGTTTTGTTGATTGTTTCCTTTGCTGTGCAGAAGCTTTTTATTTCAAGGTAGTCCCAATAGTTTAGTTTTTTTCTTGTTTCCCTTACCTCAGGAAATGCATCTAGAACATGTTGTTACACCCAATGTCAGAAAAAGTACTGCCTGTGCTCTCTTCTAGGATTTTCATGGCTTCAGGTCTCACTTTTAGGTCCTTAATCCATTTTGAGTTTATTTTTGCTTATAGTGTAAGGAAGTGGCCCATTTTTCCCAACACCATTTGTTGAAGAGACTATCTTTTTTGTATTGCATATTCTTGCCTCCTTTGTCAAAGATTAACTGACCATATAATTGTGGGTTTATTTCTAGGCTTTCTAGTCTGTTCCATTGATCTACGTGTCTATAAAAAGTTTATTTTTTTAAAAAGGAATACATGCATTTGAAAAAAACTGTCAAACAACACCAGAATACATAAAATGGAACAGTAAATCTCCCTCTTATTTTAGACTCTGTTCTCTTGGTTCATTCCCCTTCCCAGAAGCCAGCATGGCTGCCAGTTTCTTGTGTCTCCCTTTCTAAAAGCATATATTGGTTCTGACATATTTTTCAAAAGAGATATCCATATTTATGACTCAAGAATCTAACTCACTAGGTTCAAGTTAGGTAAGTATATTGGGTTTCTATGACTGCTGGAACAAATTACCATAAATTTGTGGCTTAAAACAACAAAATGTATTCCCTCACATTTCTGGGGGCAAGAAATCTGAAATCAGTATCACTGGGTCAAAGTCAATGTGAAAGCAGGACCATGCTCCTCCTTAGGCTCAAGAGCAGATGCTGTTCCTTGCCTCGTCCAGCTTCTGGTGGCTGCCAGCATTACTTGGCTTGTGGCTACATCCCTCCAGTCTCTGTCTTCATGGTTACATTGCTTTCTTGTCTTCCTTTGTGTAAGTCACATCTCCCTCTGTTTCCTTCTAAAAATTAGTACCTTCTAATTTTGTAGGTCCCACTGGATAATCCAGGATTCTCTCTCTTTCTCAAGATCTGTAACTCAATCACATCTGTGAAGACAATCTTTCATAATAAAGACAGTCACTGGTTCCAGGTATTAGGGGCTTTTATTCAGCGCACTACAGTAAGTATGGATTTTTTTTAACATTAAAGCTTTCATTCACGAATTAATGACAATAACAAGAATCCAACAAGAATCCAAATGACAATAACAAGAATCCAGCTCTTATTCAGGTCAACAAAACTAAGAAAGGCTAATCTTCTGATGAATGTCTAACATCCCTATCATTCCCCCTCTGAGGGACTTTAACTATATTCCCTTGAAGCTCATCTTTCAACTTCCTTTTCCATCTTCCCTTCTGCAAGGGCAACTTAACTCCCAGTGCTACAGCTCCTTCCACCCTGTTGCATCAGTTTCCAGCTGTGGTTATTCCAGCCTTGTCGTTAGAGCAACGTGATGAAAGATCTGCAGGGTCTGATGCAAGACTCTGCTCCCTCGGTGTCCTCTCGCCCAACTAGCTGACTCTGTCCCCCAAGTGAGAGCTCAGCTGCCTGACTGGGGAACATGTGCCAGTCCCCAGAGCTCCAGATTCTGGTTTTGAAAGCAACCTTAGGTCTTTACATGGGAAGCAGAGAACTCTGGAGAACTCCGCACACAGTTGAGTTCACTAGGACAGTGAGAAAAGTAGGAAGGTGATGTATGCACCAGGAACAGGAAAGAAGCAAAACAAAATCCCCAGCCTCGGTGGACCTGCCATGCTTTCCTGATTCATTGGTGCCGACTCAAAAGGTCAGACGTTCCAGAGACAGCCTGGGAAGTCTTGTCTATGAAATACCCAGTAGAGAGTCTTGTTACTTTTGTTTCTTTTATATAGGTAAGTATTGAAAATGATGCTTAATATTGAGCCTACTAGGAAAGTTTAATTCAAAACTTTAAACTTTCCTATGTTGTAGGCTGTAAGGTGTCCCTACCAGTATTAAAACAAGAAGTTCAGGCAAGGAAGCAGTTACATTTCATATGGTACAACAGTTCCCAGGACTTCCATTTACCATCAGTGATTACTGCTCAGGCAAAGGGTTAAAAGTATAGGTAAAGCATAATTCCAATTCCTCACAGTCCACCTGCTAGCTCCTTTCTGTAACCAGCATCATATTCACTGATGTATTTTAAGCCAAGCATGAGAAAGTCAAGAATACCAATAACCTTGTTATTTGGAGTACTGACAAAGGACATAGTGGAGGAATTAACCACTACCTCTGACCAGGCTCATGACACAGATATGCCCGCCCTCCTGGAGGTCATGCATCCAGGGTACTTCACAAAGCCACTGGCAAGTGGCAAAGGCTTGATAAATAGCAGCTACCACTATTATTAGCACAACTGTGGGGCCCACAGGGAAATTCCACCCAGTATTAGGCAAAGGGAAGAGGAAAAATAAGGAGAAAGGCACAGGCAGAAGTGGGGGGCCGGGGAGAATGAGGAGAGAAAAAGAGAAATCAAGAATCGGACAGACAAGTTTTACAAGTTTTTACAAGTTTTTTCCTCAGCATAACTTCTACCCTGAGGCACAATCCAAAATGACTTTTTTTTTTTTAATCTGATTGTTAGTTGCTGCCAATTGAGCTAAAATGGTGTATTTTAAGTTTATGCCAGAAAACGTTTTTCAAGATTGGAAAGTCAGCTGGCTATATTTAGTTTCTTTCTTTCTTTCTTTCTTTCTTTCTTTCTTTCTTTCTTTCTTTCTTTCTTTTTAGCAAAAACGAAAGACTCAGGTGATCATGTTTTCCAGGTACTTAGTCCTGAGATTAAATCCTCATGTGTGGTAGTTTCATGGTCCATTTGCCTATCTGGATGGAATACCTGGAAAATTGCCTGGTTGATCAACATCGTGAAGCGGGTGATGTTTGCCTCATTGCCCCATTGCTCTTTTGATGTGGAGGATTAAAATACACAGCTGATGTTCCTCATCAGTCTCTCAAGGGGCAGAAGGACATGAGTGTCGCTATTCTGTATACTTGTATACTTATTTGTGCCCTGTATTGATGCTTGGAGGTTTTGAAGAGCTTGCCAGCAAGAACCCATCCAATAATATTATGACATAATATAAATTAGACTAAGGAATCAGCAGTAGGGACAAAATAAACAAAAATAGAAAACTGAAACCAAGGAAAGCCTATGACAGCTTACAGAGAGCCTGGAATTGTGCCTCAGTTTTAGCTAGAGAGAGATTCCCCGGCAACCAGAGCCGCAACCTAGGAGGCAGGGCCCATCAGGCCAACCTCAGGCCTGGAAAGAAGAGAATGGCAGGAGCCCCTGGAATCACAAGGCAGATCGTAGGATAGGAGCATATAGAAAGGTGAGGCTGAAGATACTGTGAGTCTGGACTGGGGTTTAGCCAGTGAACTGGAAATATACAACTTGACTTCCATTTCTGTAACCTAACTCTACCCTATCCCTTTTTAGTACGGCCAGATGACTAGTTTACAAAGACCCAGCATGTAAACAGTCCAAGACACTGGTTAAGGGTGCTTTCGTGCTTTTAAGATCAGATGAGTAAGTGCTAAAAGTAAGCATCCGCTGGATACCTGTGGCAAAGCCAGGAATTTACTCAAGAGACTGGGTTCACTCTAGCATGGCAACAGAGAAATGGTAAGGTTGTGACATTCTATCCAGAGGCTCATGGCTCTGATGCTCTTGGCATGGGCTCTGCTTAAAGCAGGTGTTACCAATCATTCAGCAAGGTCAAAAAGAAAAAAAAAAAAAAAAACTCTCAGAAATACTCTCATGAGCAAAAACTTCCCAGTGAACCTGCCCAGATGAATTAGCCGCACAAAGTGCCCCTAGAGAAACTACATGAATCAGCCTGCAGCGGCAGTTACCAGATACGGAGCAATAAATTTTGGAGGACAGCTGCCAAAAGAATAATTTTCCTTTTAGAATGGTTAATGTCAAATGGCTCTTAAAAAGAGAAAAACAATTAGCTCACAGGACCTCCTGTGTGTGGTAGGCCCCTCCTGCTTCCTAACAAGAGGCCACAAATCTGTAAACTAAAAGGTTTGCATGTTTGCATTCTCCTATTATCTACAGCCAGGTATCCAGGTGATTGCACTGAAGTGTCAAATCATTGAAATATAATTTTGCACCTGGGTGAAAAGTAATAAAACCAAACAATCCCAAATTACTATCTAATTTCTTAGCAATCCATTCTGGCTAATCTTGCTTCTTACAGAAGTGTGAATGTACAGGGTACCAGGCTTCCCATCACATCCGAATTAATAGTATAATAGTTTTTGAGTGACTTGGACCCTCCAATGGCCTCTTCTGATTCAAAAAGTGTAAGAAAGGAATCCCTAAGCTGTCTCTTCTCCAGTGTTCTTGTCCTTTATTATGATAAGCAGGAAAAGCACTCCCCCGACCCCCACATCCTAACATGCAGAACCTATGAATATGTTTGGATTAAGTAGGAAGGAGGAATTAAGATTGGAGGTGAAATTAAGTGGCTAATCAACCTTGAGAGAGGAAGACTAACGTGCATTATCTTCGTGGGCCCGATGGAATCACGGGGTCCATAAAAGTGGAAGAGGAAGACAGTCAAGGGTAGAGGGTAGCGTAAGAAAGTCTCAGGCAGACTTTGCTGCCTTTGAAGATGGAAGTGGGCCAAGAAGCAATGAATGCAGACAAAATCTAGAAGCTGGAAAAGGCAAGAAAACAGACTTTTCCCTTGGCAACTTCAGGAAGGAATCCAGTCCTACAGATAACTTGATTTTTAGCCCAATGAGACCCATTTTGGATTTCTGGCTGTGAGATGGTAAATTTGCTACTTGCCTAGTATTTTATTTCTCCCCAGCTGCAACTCCTGTATAACCTGAAAATTCACCTCTCTCTTCCTTCCCAGACTTAACTGGTTCTTCAACCTTGAAAACACAGTGGAATTACCTGGGGAGCTTCCAAAATATTGAATCCAGAGTCTCACACCCAGAAATTCTCATTTTGTGGATCTGGGTACAGCCCAGGAATCAGGAACTTTGAGAACTCCCCAGTTGATTCTTATGTGCAGGTGAGTTTGAGAACCACTGTCACAGAGGCTGTGACATATGTTTTCATGAACCCCTCTGTATCTCTGCAGTTCGGGGTTTCATAGTCTTCAGAAGTCTTCAGACCATACTCTTCCTCATCAGAGTCAGGAGTGGATGAAAGAGCAGTAAACGAGATAAACTGACATGTAATTCTTAACAGATTTCTCCCCAGAATAAATGGGGTGCGTAACCAGCAGCAGCAGAGAAGCCACACCTGACCTTTGCTTGCTCCTTGTATAAAGCATTGGCCCAGGTCAGTGGCCTCCTGAACCCCTATGCACCGAGATCAGGTTTTACTTGCAAAGAATAGAATCCACTGTAGCTAGTTGAAGCAGGAGAAATACATATTACAAGCTACTGTGAAGGCCTGTATCGTTGGGAAAGCCGAAGAAATAGCCTTCAAGTCAAGCTTAGAGGAACAAAAAGCCACAGGGCAGGAATGGTCTGCCAAAGGAGTTTCTGCATCTGCCATGACTGGGAAGCAGCTACAGCAGGCCTGCGTACATACCAGCAGAAGGGATGGCCCAAGGCTTTGCCTCTTAGTACTCGAACCAACTGAGTTACTAGACACTGGTACCTTTGATAAAGCTGCCACAGGAAAAAAGCAAAAAAAAATAGGGCCCCCTGCCCACCACCGACTGTGTTTTTTAGGAAAAAGCCAAACATAACAGAGCATAGCCTCCTCTTCACTTCTGCCTTCCAAATCTCATACAAGTGTGTTAGATTGGCCCAGCCTACATGACCCCTAAATTCTTAGCTGCAAGAGAGTCTGGGTACACAGAAGAAAGCCTGAGTGGATATTGAGCACCAATCCACCATAAATGCCACAGACTCTTCCTCTGGCTCCTCAACATCCATACTGATATCCTCTCCATTTTTAAACCTCTGAACGATAACGTAACTGTCCCTGTACTAAAAAAATGGACTCCCCTCCCCTCAAAAGAGGGCACCCAAACTTCCATGAGTTTCTCTGCATCTGCCTTTGGGTGCTATTCATTCCTTCTCCAGTTCAGTTTCAATTCCACCAGGATATTCCTTGTATATAAATATAAAATTAGCCACCACCAGTAGACCATACATAAAATTGTCAGGGTAAGGGAGGAAGGGAAATGGCTAATTATATAAAATATATGTATTTTATATACATTATATATATGTAAAACATATATAATAAGAGCAAGGAAGAGATCATTGGTGGTTAGGACAGACTCAGTTTCAGGTGCAAGTCTTATAACTTTTGCCCTCAGTCAGCATCACAGGTGGGCCAAATTATTTAGCTGGTGGCGTCACACAGATATTCCCTCCTGGTGAATCTGAACGCTACAGAATCCTGAATATGCTTGATTTCTGTAGCCTTTCATTAAAGGTATATATTTAATATACACATTAAATATATAATTTAATATAACTTGCACTGCTGGGCATGGCACTGCTATGAAATGCCCCAGAGACCCCCCTCCATTCCAAAAATAATTCTCCCTGCTTCCATCATATGATGGCCATCCTATTTCCTCTGATAACCAGGCTCAATCACCCAGCTGACCTGATAATGACCCCTCTTTTGCCTGTTGGTCCATTTGCATACAGTGCCCAAATTGGTGAGGGGCAGTCTCAAATTTCAATCTAATGGAACAAATTGATATCATGTGCCTCCTGTTTTCATTGAGGGTCCAATATTAGTTACATGATATTCCTGCCAAAAAGGCATCACCTGAATCTAATTATGAGGAAATACTGTCAGGCTGTGGAAAGAGGGGCTTACAGACATCCACAAAACAGATCAGCGTGTCCAACTTCTATTTTAGCAACTAATCCTCAAAACATGCCCTATTGAAAACAAACATGAAGATAGGTGTGACCATCCTAACAGTGTCATGCACATACCTCTTCCTCAGTCCTTGACCTCAATCCTCTTCCTCATATCTTTTTCTTTCCAAATTTCTAACCATCCAGCTCTTCCAGTGCCCATTAACCATAGTCAGTGTATCTGTGTCAGCCTGGACCTCTGACCATCTTTATTTTCAGATCGCATTGACAAGTTCTTCCCACTAAGAGACTTTTTTTCCTATTGTTCAAAGTCACCACTGAGTGGGGCTGTAATGGTATAGAAGTTCACTTCCACTGACACAATTATATCATGTGGAACACATTCTATGCCAGGCTTGACTTTTTTTCCCCAGTTAATGCGTTCATTGGGCCCACCCCAAGAATCTACAGGGATTGATTAAGGGAGAGGACAATGCAACAGTAGGTGATACCCTGGGAGTATGAACTCTTTGTTCAGGCAGTGTACTTGTGCCTTCGAGACTGCTTAATGATGAAGTGTTGAAGAATGAAGAATGGAAGACCCATTCTTAAAGCTTGATTAATCAGATAACACCAAGCCCATGGACAGCTTAGGTCACATCATTTTATAGTCCATGAAAAGCAAGCCAGGCCTACTTCTCAAAGGGAGCATTCTTTTATTATGTATATCAAGTGGGACCCTGATAGATCAGCCATATATTCATTCCTGGAAACCTCATTATCAGTTAACTACTCATGATCAACCAACTACCTAATTAGTTATCCCAGCTCTATTACCAGAAGCTGCTTCAATCTTGTATTTTCCATTTAAGTTTTGCTATTTGTCCTTCTCCACTATAGGACCGCAACAGATCTGCTACAGTCAAATGCCCATTTCAATTGCAGCATCTCTAGCATCATCCTCTCTTTACCCCTGATCTAGACAGGACTCTACTGCCATACTTTTCAAGGATATATTTCTCACAATTTTGTTTCTCAATGCCTCGGTGAAAAGACTTCCTCTCAGCCTCTTTAGTGAGTTGCTGGGTCATATATGGAGTACCCATTTTAATTGTCCTTTTTCTTAAGTGTTTGGATTCCTCTCCCTATATTATACCATGGATTTCTGACACTTGACTTTCTTTTCACATAGGCTACCACCGAGTTCCACTTCCAGTCATTCAGCCAGGTCAAGAATTACAACGATTACCAGTTGTACCAGTAAGAACAACGAACCCAGAATCTCTGGGAAATGTACCCACACCAAAAAGTTAAGCCTGATTTAAAGTTAAGTTTCTTCCTCTCTGGCCTAGATTCCCATAATCCATTTCCACACCTGTTCCCTAGGTTTTTGCTGATATAAATGAGCAAAGTCTTGCAATTCCTTGGGTATGTAAACATTTGCCTCATTAGCTAGACATTGTACTTGTCCTTTTGGGGACATACAGCATTTGACTACTTACAGATCTAGAAAAATGCGTGGCGGGAGATAGGGACAGGAAGAAACCTGACATCCCCTTGCAAGGAAACTACCTCAGTAAGGTCATTCAGAGTCTCTTAGTAAGGCTGGGCCAGCCTCATCAGACAGGGAAGGACAAGATGCTTCTACTGGCAATGAAAGTTCAGTGGAATTTTGGGGTTCTTGGTAAGTTCAACTGAATGACTGAATAGTCCAATTCTCAGGGTCCCACTCTTTCTGATCAATACCCAAAGTTTTACATAAAATATCTAGTGGTTCAATAAGTTTAGATTGTCTTTTAATTATCAACCCACAGGACCAAATGGTATTTGATGTTAGAATGCATCAGCCCTGCAACGACATGAAATAAATGATTCTTCTAGAAAGTCTGGGAAGCTTCTGGTCCTCTGATTGTGCCTCATGTCAATATCTCTAAGATCCTGAGCACATAATTTTCTCTCTTGAAGTTCTCCAATGTAGGTAAAACAGCTACTCAAATCCACAGACCTTATATTCCTTAATCTCTCCATGATGGTCAACAGGCTCTCTACCAAAATCTTTGCCTTCACTGGGCACTTCATTCCAAGTGATCAATATTTTAAGTGACTATTTCACCATTCCACCTCTTATACTTCCAACATTCTATATTCCTATTGTAATTGTTGTCACTTTCAAATCCCATCAAGTCAGAAAAAACAAATCCAAATTTCCATTCTTTTAGAGTCTGTTGCCTATAACCCTCCTGGTACTAATCACAGTCATGGACAGGGTTCATTTCCATAAGACATAACCGATGCTAACAAGCTGAAGAATGAAAAAAAAAAAAAACCTATTATAGGGCATTAAAAAGCTCACTGAACCATTAGGAGGGTCAAGGATTTAGGATGACACTTCAGAAATGGCTCCCAAAACTACATGGTAGAACTGGATCATCAAGGCAGCTCTTGGTTCTCCCAAGATTAGGACACTGCCATTTCCTAAAGAATGTGACTGTCAAAGTCCAGAAGCCATGGCAGTGGGGTGGCCCTCATGGACAGGAAGCTGGTGTGACACCAAACAAGACTTGCTTTAATCCTCACTTGCAAAATGAGCTTTCTGTAACTGCCTCTTGACACCCACTAACTTCTGCTAATGCCGATGCAGAAAATTCAAATACCTCTATGACCAAACTTTTAAAAGAAAAAAGCAGAAGCAGCAAAAGTATGGCCTTTGTCTCGTTTCTCCCTTCCAGTGTACCAGGGCAACATAATGGCAGGACTTAAATCCCAGTCAGAGCCCTGAGGACATCCCCAGAGTCTAGGAAATGTGGTATTTGGCTCTCCAGCCACTACAGTGCAAGAAGGCATATTAGAAGGCAGGTGGAGTAGACAGTAGGAGCCGAGCTAGTAGCAAACCCATCACAAACCCCAAATACTAAGTTCTAGTCTTAAGTTCTGACAAAGAACTTTTGTAGATGTAACTGTTTACAACCAGTGAGTCTGCTGCTTTTATTTCTTTATATTCTCCACATACCTATGTATCCCTCAAAAGTTATAAACTAAAAATTTCAATTGATTGAATGATTGGTTTAGAATATGTTGTAACAGAGAAAAGCACTTATTTTTATTTTTCTGACTCATTGCTAGAAGTCACTGAGTAATGTCTCCTCCACACAGCTGCAGCACAAAATATTTGCTGTTTATCTTGATGAGACGCCAGAAGGTCCTCTGAATCATCTGAGTAAAAATAAATTATATTTGGTAGCATTGTAGATGAAGTACGTTGTACAATATACTCATTTCTGGAAACTGTATATGGGGAACCAATATACCCCCTTTTCACCATTCACTTGAGAAAACAGAGAGTTTACTGTCTTAAGGAAAGTCACACTTTTGTGGCCTCTTGCCTTGAAGTCAATAATGTGCCTTACAAAAGAATCCCTGTAGAGATGAACAGTCTATCTTCTCCAAGATATCCCCTTTCTTATCATGCATTCAGTGTCTTGCACCTCCCAAAGTCTCCAGAGTAATTGTTTTGCCTGAAACAGAGAACATCTTTGTGTTTCTCAAAGGAACAACTGACCCAGAGAACTAGAGCCCCCTCTTTCTAATTCTGCTCCCAGCACCAAGATCTTTTTGGGTTGTGGTATATAAATACCCAATTCACACAGTGTGCCAAGTGTTGGCCAGAACCCAAGCCTTGCACAGCCCTCTGGCCTGCTCAGAATTTGGGAGGGCAAAGGTCATCCTGTCCATTCCCCCTGTCTTCAGTCAGGACTATGCAAAATTAATCCCGACCTACAAGAAACTGATCATATCTTGCGAATGATGGTAAATATCCACTTTCTTCTCAAATCAAGTCTCCCGTTACTTCCTAAACCATTGATTGAAAGGAAAAAAAAGTAGCTAATGAAAAGTGAAAAGGTTTCATTTCAGAAGCACCAAGGAAACCTTGACAAGACCCACACTGTCCCCTAAATGATTTTTCAATAACTACTGTGTTTTTCTCACAAAGTTAGGGACCTAGGAGGCATTCCATTGCAAGCAAGTAAAACATGTTGCCATAAGCAGACCAGCTCTCTCTGCAAACAAAAATGGAAAGACAGGAAATAGAGCTCATTATTGTAGTAATTCCTCCTGAAATACTAGAATAATTGCCTCAACCTGTAGTGGAAAGTGATTACAGCTTAGTAGCTGTTCCAGGCATGGACCTTAAGAGCAT
Organism: Spilogale gracilis; assembly: GCA_004023965.1. Classification (NCBI taxonomy): domain Eukaryota; kingdom Metazoa; phylum Chordata; class Mammalia; order Carnivora; family Mephitidae; genus Spilogale; species Spilogale gracilis. Next base: position 25,286 of record PITA01010783.1, on the reverse strand, counting down.
TGCCATATTCCCTGCCACAAACTTCATGCTCCTCAGCAATGCAGGTATTTTGTTAAACACAGTCAGATCCAAACCTTCCCTGTCTAACTCTAAATTCTCAAGGCTTTTCTATCAAGGAATACTAGACCCCCTTCCCCCACCCCCAGAAGGAACTGGCACAGGATGAAGGATAATGGTTCCAAAGTAAGGTGCTTAGTATGTATTTATTTTTAAAAGCAACCATGGACAATTAGATGTCATTTATACTCCTTTTTAAGTCAGGGAAGGAGTAAGAATAATCCCTCAGGATCCCTTGCTAGAACCCTGTCTGGCCCTCAAGGTAAGCCTGGCTGTGTCTTATCCCTTTGTGGCATCTGCCTGTCATTGCTTCTGACTCCCTCCCCAGCATGCACCAATGGAGGTTTCTGCATATGCCTGCCTTTCTGACCTAATTTGTGCATTGCATTCTCCCTCTTTTAACTATCCTACCCCCTACACACACACACATATGTACATGCACACACACACACACACACACACACACACACGATCCTCTATCATGACCCCAACATAGTCTTAAAAAAGCAAAAGCAATGACTTCAGGAGCACCTGGCTGGCCCAACTGGTTAAGCATCTGACTCTTTGTTTCCGCTTAAGGTCATGAGATTGAGCCACACATTGAGCACTGCACTCAGTACAGAGTCGGCTTAAGACTCTCTCTTTCCCTCTCCCTCTGTCCTCTCTCTCTCTCTTCACCCATCCCCACCCTCTAAAAAGAAAAAAAAAAACAATGGCTCCAATTATGGCTCTATCATATGCAAAGTGTTGGATAAGTCCAATGCCTCAACTTCTTAGTCTGTAAAATGAAGATAATAATAGCATCTGCCACAAAGAGTTGCTTTTGAGAATTAAATTATGAATATTTTTCAAGTGCTCAGAAAAATGTTTGGCATAATACATAATTAGCTCTTATTATTATGGGACATAGATTGTATATTGAGTATTTACATTCCTTTCCTGTCCTAACAAGTAGTGAAGCACTACATGTTGGCTACACCCACATCTCCCTTCAGAGGAGAGTGGTCATGGGTAGTTCTTTCATTATTAAGATACAATAGTTGACAGTCACTGATCCAAAAATGAGTGTCCAGGACTGAGGTGGCCACATGTACATAAGATGAACATGAGGAAGACTTATTGCCAAGGAGATGACTTGATAGGCCATCATAGATGCTACCTAATTGGAGAACTTCATATTGAGTGGTGACAACCCAGCCCAATCAGAACTTCTCTCTTGGAAAGTTGGAATGTAAAAGCATACAGCAAAGAAAGCAACAAGGGCATCTTGGAAAGAAATTGAAAAGATGACCAGATCACTATCAGGGCAACCATATTCTGAATGGCAATTATTCACTAAGTATTCATGAAGCCAGCCGAATATTTAAGCCTGGGAAGCAGAGGATCCAGTGATGGCATGGGTGCTGAGATAATTCCCCACATTATTTTCCTTCCAGCATATCTTTCTGTTTCGAAACTTATTCCTAACCTGTGATTTTCAAGCTTTAGTGTTAATAGAAACCTGTGAAATTTGTTGAAATGTAGATTCCTGAGCCCCTTCCCTAGAGATTCCGATTCAGTAGAACTAGAGTGGAGCCTCAGAAGAGAGGGTCAACATTTGTGGCCACGCAGATTATCCACTGTACTCCACCAGGTACACATTCAGATTGACGATGATGTGAATGCCTCCTGAGGGTTGTGCAACGCACAACCTGCCCAGCTAAATGTGGCAGCCATGAATAGTCCTCATGTAAGTGGCTCCAAGTTCACACTAAGAAATACTGAAGGTAACTTGGATCAGTTCCTTTTTTGCCATATAAAAGAATCCAACACATACTAGTTTCCTGCTGATCCACCTGGGTCCTAGTTACTGTTCATACTTACAAGGTAGGTACAGCTGGGCAGGACTGAAGCAGAGAGGGAAAGGATAGGCAGAGAAAGGACCAGTGCATTTGTGTTTCATTATACACAGCTTCACCAAGAGGCTCGAAATCTAGTCTAAATATATGTCCCTTCTGAGTGCTACGGGCTGTGAAGCAATTGGAATAAAACCAAATACAAAGAGTGCAGAATGAATTGCTGATGAAAACCTTACAACACCCTGAGGCACTGGCATTGTGCTCCCAGCTCCTTGCCCCTCGTTGTGGACTTGCTTTCCAAGCCCCATTAATTGGTAAGGGTCTCGATGTAGTTAGGAAGTAGGAAGATGACATAAGCCCCTAAAAAAAATGTGCTTCTGGAGAAAGGATTTTTTTAAGTTTTTATTTAAACTCCAGTTAGTTAACATACAGTGTAATATCAGTTTTGAGCGTACAATATAGTGATTCAACACATCCAGGCATCACCCAGCGCTCATCGCAACAAGGACACTCCTTAATCCCCATCACTTATTTAACCCATCTCCCACCCACCTTCCCCCTGGTAACCATCACTTTGTTCTCTATAGTTAAGAGTCTCTTGGTTTGTCTTTCTTTTTCTCCCCTTTGCTCATTTGTTTTTTTAAATTCCACATACGAATGAAATCATGTGGTATGTGTCTTTCTCTGACTTATTTCACTTAACATAATAGTCTGTAGCTGCATCCATGTCATTGTAAATGGCAAGATTTCGTTCTTTTTTATGGCTGAGTAATATTCCATTATATATATAGATCACATCTTCTTTATTCATTCTGAGGTCTATGGACACTCGGGCTCTTCCCATAATTTGGCTATTATAAATAATGGCACAATAAACATTGGGGTGCATTTATCCCTTTGAATTAGTATTTTTGTATTCTTTGGGTAAATACCCAGGAGTATGATTACTGGACTGTAGGGTAGCTCTGTTTGTAACTTTATGAGGAACTTCCATACTGATTTCCACAGTGGCTGCACCAGTTTGCATTCCCACCAATAGTGCATGAGGGTTTCTTTTTTTTCCACTTCCTCACCAACACTTGTTGTTTCTTGTGTTGTTGATTTTAGCCATTCTGACAGGTGTGAGGTAATATCTCACTGTGGTTTTGATGTGCATTTCCCTGCTGATGAATGATGTCAAGCATCTTTTCATGTGCCTACTGGCCATCTGGATGGTTTCTCTGGAGAAATGTCGTTCATGTCTCTGCCCATTATTTTATTGGATTATTTGTTTTTTGGTGTTGTTTTATAAATTCTTTATATATTTTAGATATTAACCCTTTAGCAGATATGTCATTTGCAAATACCTTCTCCCATTCCATAGGTTGTCCTTCAGTTTTATTGATTGTTTCCTTTGCTGTGCAGAAGCTTTTTATTTTAACATTAAAATAAAATAGTTTATTTTTTAGTCCCAATAGTTTATTTTTTATTTTGTTTCCCTTGCTTCAGGAGAAATACCTAGAAAGAAGTTGTTATGGCTGATGTTAAAGAAGTTACTGCCTTTTTCACTAAAAAAGGATTTACAATCTATCAAGTAAGCTCAAGTCAATAGGTTTTGTTGAACACAGTTACATACTAGTGGAATTTAAAAAAAAAAAAATTAGAAGATTCCAACCCAAGCTACTCAAGGAGAGAAGTGTCTCTTATGAAGAAGAGGGACATTATTAAAACACATAAAGAAACTAGAGGACAACCAAGGGAATATGTCATCAAGTACAAAGTACCGAGACTAGATGTGAGTTTGAGATCAGGAAACCAAGAGACCAATGAGGCTACATAATGTCACATGGAGGCAATTGAAGAACATTCTAGCAACTACTTTTGTAAATCACAAAGGTATCTGAGTTTTGAAAGGAGAAACACACTTGCTCATTTTCCTGTTGACTGGCATTTCCTTTGATCCTAACACTGGACTTCCTCATGTCCATTTCACATGGTCTGAACCTAATATTTTATTCTGATTTCCTGGAGTGCACCTCACTTCTGCTACATGCTCACCTTGGCTGCTCAGGGATCTGGTCTGGGAATCACCCAGGACTTACAAGATCCTGGCAATGTGGGGGAATTAAACAGGGGGGCAATCCTTGGCCGGTCAGGGGTAGAAGTTTGCAGATGCCTGCCCAACTTGTGTCCCTTGAGTGGACAATTCTGAGAGGCATTTTTCATGGCTCTCAGTCCCAGAAGGAGCAGGCCCCAGTTTCCCACAACTGTGACCAAACTTGATAACACATTCTGTATCAACTGGCTTCCCCTCTTGCCTTGTTTTTCCTTCTTCCCATCCCCCACTCCAGTTTGCTGAGCTTACTTCCTGAAGGACCTGTGTCTCTTGTCCTAGTTCCTCTTTCTGGAAGGGACCCTGGTTTAAACAATCTCCTGAGAGATAATGGTTTCTGATTTCTGGTGTTTTATGTTCAATTTGCAGAGAATTCTGTCTGACACAGGCCGTGTCTCCCAAGCTCACTCATCTCTGGAGGGTCTAAACCAAAATGCACTGTGTGCTTGATTTGAGGTTTTGCCAAAGGCTCAGGGTATTAGGACGAGTTGCAGAAGAAGGGAGCATTTTCTATTTTCCAAATCCCTTTTATGTCCCCCTACTGTGCTATATTGCTTGTATATTATTGTTACATAAACCTGATGAGGTCAGTAGAATTTTTTTTTTAAGAAGAGGAAACTGCTTGAAGAGAACAAGAAGTAACAGAATCAGGATATGAATTCAAGCCTAAGGACCCCAAAGTCCACTTTTTGCCCATTTACCTCATATTTTCTCCCACATACTATTTAACATGTCTTTCTCAAGTGTTTTGGTGGTCTTCATATTTTTTTGTTGCTTTTTTCAGTTGGGGAACCAGAAATTAGTCACCTGCTGCAATGAGACGGCATTTTAATCTCTCCAGGTTGTGGGACGGAGTTAGTCCTTTAAGCAAGAGTGAAAGCTGAGAACATAGAAAGCTGCCAATATCTGTCTGCTACCCCCAAGGATTCCAAACCACTTTCAGTTTGGCTCTGACAAATACAAGGCGGCTGTCTGGCTGGTAATGAACACAGAACGTGAGTCAGGCCTACCATGGCTCTGGGCTCAATGCTGAGCACACAGTAGGCACCCATGAAACATTTGCCAAACCACCTGTAAGCTCTGAGAGTCAAGGCTCCATTTCCCTCCAAGTGCCTGCCAAAAGTGAACTGGGCGGGGGCCACGTACCACATTTCTATGCTCTCCACCCTGAGCCCCACTTGTACCTCTTACAGGTCAGACCCCAGAATAACAGGGATCTAAATATGTTTATGAAAGTCACACAGTTGCATTTTGAGACTGAGAACCCCCCTCCTTTGTGATCACATCACTTCTGAAACACAACTCACAGCTCTTTGAGCTGTCCGTCTTATTATCACTCCTCCAGGATGAATTAGAGCTCCACAGCTTTATGTCATCCTGTGTGCTCTTCCTGTTTTTGTGTTTATTTACTAATTGGCTGACTCTGGTTGTTTCTTATTGATTTACAAGTCAACTCAGGAAAAGTGATTCAAGTGTAAGGTATTGAAGGTTTGGATCTATATTCTCACACTGCTATTTTGGTCTCTGAGACCATGTCATCTCTGGGAATATCCATTCATCTTGCATCTCCCAACCTTGGTAAGGAAGGGATCAGAATCATTAAACCTCCTAGAGCAAACAATGCCACATCCACTCATTCACTTATTGAGACAGAATGACATCATTTCTACACAAAGAGAAGTTGGAGGACACCTGGATGGCTCAGTTGGTAGAGCATGTGACTCTTAATCTCAGGGCTGTGAGTTCAAGCCCCACACTGAGTGTGGAGTCTACTTAAAAAAATTTTTTTAATTTTTCTTTATTTAAAGCTTAGAAAAAAAGAAAAATAGTGACTTTAACAACTGTATTCAATTTTCTTGAGTACTAGGTGCCATGGAGTCAGGACTCTGTGAAGTGTTTCTCAAACTGTGGTCCTTTCAACCAGCTGCAGCAGAATTCCCTGTAATGATTATAAATATAGATTCCTGGACGCCATGCCAGACTTACTGTAACAGAATTTGGTTTTTGGTTTTTTACCAGGTTACTGTTAACCAGGAGATTCTCACCCCATTAAAGTTTAAGATCCCTAAGATCTATGAGAACTTACATACCCTACGTTGCCAAGCAAAGATTTCATTAGTGGATATCACCTCTGCCTTGTCCAGCTCAGACCCCTAAGCCAGTTCTGGCACTGTGGCACCTTATCTTCCTTCAGTACATGAACTTGAGTCAATGTATGGGTAGGAGTGTAAAGAAACTGAGAAGAGAAGAAAAATCAAGGAATTACAATCCAAGAAATTCACTGATGAACTCAGGAGGAAAATGCCCCAAGAATAACCCATGATAGTTAAGTCACTGCCAACACAGATTTCCAGCTATTTCCCACATCTGTGCACGGCCCTTAATAACCTCCTGCAGGTATATCATTTTTGTTCCAAAACTGTAGTTATCCAATTTATACCATGGAAGCAGGGAAGACTTAACCTTCTGGGAGTGTAGGACACATTTGGCTTTATATCAAAGGTGTGTGTTATAATAACACTATCTTACATTTACAGAGTGATTTATGGTTTCCAATATCCTTTAAGGATAATACTTCATTTAAACTTCACATCATTGGAATACCAAAATTATAATGTATAGACTAATAAGGTTAACAGCAAGCCAGGATTTAGTTATCTCCTCAAATAGTTTCTTTTAAACCCAATAGGGTCTTGAAAAATAAGATCAGAAGACATTCTTCAGCAAGGATGGGGAAACATGCAAACTCCGACTCACAAACTGAGTTTTCCTAAACAGTCCTGCTCTCCATGCATGTACTCAATGGCAAAGGAAAAAAAAATCATGATTTGCCAGAATGAAAATTAGCTTCTCTGATTCACTGGGTTTCAGTGTATAAATTTTGTTAATAAAAGTACCTGCTATAGATCACATTCCAGGAGACATATCATGTCTTAAATCACTTCCTGAATTTATTCAAATCCACCTGTTCAAGAAAGGTTCACTCTCATACATAATGACCACAAATAAAGAAAGTCATTGCCATCTGTTTTCACACTAGGAAAACACTATTTGGATTCAGTGATGACATAAAAAAAAATCTTATTCACATAAATCTGAGTTTTGTTCTCTTACCCCAGGATGCCTCCTGCTGAAATTACAAGAAAAAGGACTTGGTTAATTAAAAAGATGAGGTATAAACATGTGTTATTCAAGAATATTGATATCTCGGGTGCCTGGGTGGCTCAGTAGGTTAAAGCCTCTGCCTTCGGCTCAGGTCATGATCTCAGGGTCCTGGGATCGACGCCCGCATCGGGCCCTCTGCCCAGAGGGGAGCCTCTTCCTCCTCTCTCTCTGCCTGCCTCTCTGCCTACTTGTGATCTCTCTCTCTGTCAAATAAATAAATAAAATCTTTTAAAAAAAAGAATATTGATATCTCCACCTACATCTCCAAATTATTAACATTCACATAGCCTTTGGTTTTTGCTTGCTTATTGGCAATGAAAGCCTTTTTAAATCAGGGCTTCAGATATATGGTTTTATCTAGCTCCAGTAATACTTCAGAGGGTAGAGGGAGATGGCTTTATTTTTGTTGCTTCTTTTTAGCTCTTTGAACCAAATATTTCAAGGGTATTTATCACCACTGAATATCTTACTGATATGGGAAAACATAAGCAGGCTAGGTCACTAAGGAACTAGAGAGGGGAATTTAAACTGGTAAGACAAAGGAAGTATATTATCATGGTTAATAAAGATGGATATGCATCCTTCAATTCCACTCCATTGATGACCTCTGCTCTAGATTACGGAGGACACTGATCAAGGGCAAATACATAGTCTCCAACAAAGCCTAGAGTTTCAGTATCAAACTCCTAGCCCTACCCTGGGAAGCTGAGTTTTGAGGACATTTTCTCCCCTGTTTAGTACCAGACCTAGACGTAAGGCAGGCTGAATAGGCTATTACTTGGTTCTATTCTCCCCAGACCCCACCATGTTTCTAAGTCTCACATCTTACCATTTTCCCTCCAGAGAAGGAAGTATGGGAATGTGTGAAAATGGGAGCATATCTCCTCTGAGCTACCCTCCAGGCATCTTTCCCCTGGCCTCACCCACCAGGGAGTTAGGGGATCTCAGGCCTGGAGGTGCCTGGAACCTGAGTTTCATCATCCTGAGAAAGAAAAGAGGTGCAAGGTGGTTCTGTTTATAATCTCCTCTCTCCTCCCAACAAGAGCCCCTCCTTTTAGCATGCTGGCCCCCTTGAGTGTAACTAATCCACGCCAGCATCCCTCCTTTCAGAGATAGAATCCGGGGGTGGGGGGGTGGGAGGATGCTTCATCCCTGCATCTTGGAAACCTTATCAACCCAATATCTCAGGGCCACACAAGTCAGAGGCCCTTTCTGCCACCTCTATTTCCGACCATGACCTCATGATTCTCTCCTGGAAGAACATTCCAGGCCATACTCTTCTGTCTGTGTCCCAAATTAGTTCAAATAAACCCTTCATACCATCTCTTACATCTATGGGTCTTAATAATCACTGCTTTGACTCTAATTTAGACTTTAATATTTGCATACCAGGATATAGTAGAAGAGGCTCTTACCAGAATTCCTTTACTCATCCATCCATCACTCTCTCTTGCTCCAAAAGACTCTTCCTGAGCATCATTATTTTTATGTCATGTCTACTTACCAACCTTCTGTAGCTCCCTATTACCTACAGATGGGGGTATAGGAGAATATTGAGGGGCACAGATACTGATGACAGTCTTTCTGGGCTCCAATCCTGAATCTGGCACTTAGTAACTGTCACTTTGGGCAAGTTACTTATCCACTCTTTGGCACGATATCCTTCACCTAAAATAGGGATAATATAATACATAGTTGATAGAATTAATCTGAAGATTAAATGAATTAATATAGAAAAGGGTATGGTATTTAACCAGCATCCAGTAAGCAATAGCTATTATTACTATTATTATAGTAATAAATATGGCACACACTTCTCAGCTCAGCATCCACTGGCCTATACAATCTGTACTCTAGAACTGCACTCTTAAGACAGTAGATTCTCTCCTGGAGCTCCCTATAGCTTCCAAAACACATTAGAAACACACTGAAGGTAATAGGCATGGTGGCCAATGAAGAGATATTTAATTTGTGCCAAGGGCCTAGAAGAAGTACAGAAAGCTGGGGAGGAGAAGTGGTTTTCTCCCCTCTGCTGCTCCTTGGGACAAATGCGATGCTTTGAGAAGCTAGAAGGAAGATTTGAGCTGATTATAATCTAATGAGGCTGCCAAATCAGTTTTACCTTCCAATACAGCATAATGACTGGTGAGTCCCATGGGCCCTGAGCCAGGGTTATTTTAACTGGTAGCATTATCTGGGTCAGACGGGTCAGCCTCTGTGGGGAACACTCTGGGAAATGTCATCTTCCAAGGCAGAGTGGGAGCAGCCCTTACCACTGACTAGATGGTGATAACCATGGAATTTGGAGGGTAAATAACAAGGGAGTGCAGGATGGAAAAAAAAAAAAAACGAAAGGGAAAGGAGAGGGAAGAAGGGCAAGGACACAGCTAACACGGAAAAAGAACAATACAAGTGGAATGGCGGCTAAGGGGTGTAGGGAAAGTGATTTAAAAGAAAAAAAAAAAGAAGAAGAAAATAAAAAACAAAAAGAGGAGAGATTAAAGGAACTGAGTCCTGGGGGACAGGGGCGGTCTCTAGAAAGAGAACTAAAACTGCCAAGAGGCTTGAGTGTCTGACCGATTCTGAAGACCTAAAATACACAACACAAGAAAACCCAAGCAAACAAAACATTGACACACCTTTGTACTCTAAGCAATGTCATCCTAAATACTTGGTAATAAGCTTAGTGAAGCGCTAAATGGAAGACGGATCTGGCAAATTCGAAGCAGCCGGTTGGATTCTTAAAGCCTCAGACCTCTCTTCTTCAGCCCTAGCAGGTGGCGTGGGCCAGTTACTGGGGGGTTCCCCAATGCTCTAGTTCCTTCTACCGCTTGGAAACTGGCCTGGTTCAATATGCTTCGCAAGGCCAGGCAAAACCATGGCTACGCTGAGAGGAAGTGGAATCAGGGCGGTGTTTGCCCCCAAGGTTAGCTGCACGTGGGCGGGGCCTCTGCCTCTCTCGCGGTTAACTGTTCGCAGAGAACCCAGGCCTCGGCAGCAACAAACACGCTTTGGGGTAATGATTTAGACATTGCAAATTACGGGGTCTCCACGAAATGGTCACTATATTTTCACACTACTTTGTAGAGAGATGGTGAAAGAGCTTGTATTTCTGAGCTATCTTTGTCTCGTATGTAAATAATTTCATGAAAAATACATGTAAAAGCCACTGCAACCACTTACAGAAGCAGAAATGGAGATCAGATTCACAGATGAGTTTATCCTTTAGAATACCCCAAAGGAATAAAAAACGGGAATAGTGGGGAAATGCCAAGGTGTGACATTTATTTAGGCAATATTTTTCAGAAGCCGAGAAACCCTTCTCTATTGCAAGTTCCAAAAAGCAGATGGATGCATTGAGACTAAGGAAGGGGGGTGGAGGTATTAAATACGATGAATCTTTAGACTAGAGGGCACCGCTTGGTTTTCTTTTGCTTCTCCTAAAGTTTCCTAATGTTAGCTAATTGCAATGTGGTGGGGGATTTTTTCCTTCCGTTTTGTTCTGTTTTGTTTTTCCATTTGCCCCATGGCTGTAACAGGTTCTTGGGAGGGTGAAGTCATATTCCAAGGCAAGAGGTGAAGTCCCTGGAAGGTTTCTGAGTTTTCTCCACCTTTCTCCAACTCCAGGGTCACCCCTCTGGGCAAACCACCACGACCTGTCACGGGCTCTCCTGCCTTGTCTTCCGCCCTCACCGCCTTTACTACCTGCTCTGCACATGGCAGCCAGCAAGCACAGTAAGTCCTTTGCCGTGTCCCCTCCCACTTACTGCACCCTGTGCTTTCCCTTCGTGGCAATGTCCACAGTCTGTAAAGGTGTGCAGGTGAAATTATCTGACCAACGACTCTTTCCCCTTGAGTGTAAGTCCGGCGGGGGCTGCGCTCACCATGGCCTCCCCAATGCCCCACCAGCCAGAGTCGCCCTGGCAGGCTCCAGAGATCAGATCACGTGGGTGTGGGGGAGAAAGGGAATGGAGGACAAGCTGCCAATCAAAGGCCTGAGCATGTGACCTTCGTTGGCCAATCAGAATTCTGTCCTGAGTTGTAAAGAAACTGAAGCTGTGAAACTCGTTCTGTGTCCGGTTGGGTTAGAAGCCTATCTGGAGTCATTGATTCAGGTACTAGTGTATTTTTGAGGCAAGGCTCCAAGAATACTTCGAGAAAAAACTAGTAAGGGAGAGGGGAAGGCAGCTTAGGGAAGAGGACAAGCAGTGGAGCAAGGCATCAGGAAAAGGAGTATGAGGCTTTCCTGGAGCCCTCTTCTGGGCTGTCGAAGCGAGGTTAGTTCCGACAGGAAGGTTGGTCCAGGTTGCCCTAAGTTTTCTGCACTCATCTCCTTGTCTCTACCTGGAACCACGGGCTCTAGATGAAAAGCTGCCCCAGCCACCTGCTTGGGCTTTGGTTTTGGCTCCCTTTTTATCCATTTTATCCAACTCTTTCTGCCTTGGCTTCCCTCAGCTGAACCCACAGGATTTGCATTTTGCTATTTTCCATCTGCACTGGTAACCTGGCTCCAGATGTTGGAACCATGCAAATTCTCTGCTTGATTCCACGTGCTGCATCCCAGCCATGAGTAAGGTACCTCCTGGTTTTTACGCACCTTCCTGGGAGTGAAATCCGAGGCTCAAAAACATTACTCAACTTCAAGACCCTGTGCTTATTTGGGCTTTTAAAAAATAACTTACCTTATTGCAGGAAAAACCTGGAATCTACTAAAAATCTCTTGATATTTTTAAATTAACTAGAAATGTGATGGGTTTCCCCCAATATTTTCATCTAAGACAGCTTAAATGACTACAATGAGGGAAACCACCCTTTTAAAATTCATTGCCCCATTTCTTTTGTCCCTCTCCATCATTGATAGCATAAGCTACCACATTTGATGCCACTTTTAAGGCCTTCACACACAAATTTCATTCTCAGGCTTGGAGAAGATAATTTCCCCAAAGTCACACTATTGGTATGTGGAAAGGCTTAGGTTCCAACTTGGGTCTCTTTGACTCCAAACCCATGCTTTCAACTGTTTCACTCAACTTTTGCCAGCAATAGTATCTTCTGGGCTGAGCGCCAAGACCTAAATCCATAGGGATTTCGAAGTGGAAGGAGGAAAAATAAAGTAGGTCTTTGGAAATGCTTCGGAAATGGTTTCTGCGTATCTGGGCAGCATTCCATGACCAAAGGATCCCAAGTCCTTTACCACTTGTACTACAGTGTATTCATTCATTCAATAAGTACTTACAGAACACTCCTTGTGTTAGGCACTGTTCTAGGCACAGGATGTTTGTCGATAAACAAAGCAGACTAAGAAAAAAAAACCACTATGCTTGCTCACAGAGTTTACTTTCTGGGATGTAAGAAGGAGGCTGAGAAGGGTGATAGACAATAAATATTTAAAACTAAGTGTATTTTGCAATGATCACTATGGGGAGAGCAAAGTAAAGGAAATTTGGGGTGCAATCTAAAATAGGATGGTCAGGTTAGACCTCCCTGAGAAGATGGCTTTGAGCAGCCTTGAAGGAGCTGCAGAAGTGAGGCATGTAGCTATCTTGAGGAAGAGTGGTCCAGGCATAGAGGAGAATCAGCGCAAAGGCCCTGAGGCATGTCCAAGCAACAGTGACAAGGCCAGAGTAGCTAGAAGTGAAGGTGACTGGAGATGATGACACAGAAGAACAGTCCCAGAGAGGCCAGAAGTTCAGGGCACTATTTCATGTGCTGGACTCTTGAAATATCAGTTATGTGATGGTTTTTTCCATACTCACTAAGCCCTCAAGGTCTTTATATACTCACCATTTTCAGGATTCCAAATAAAAAGAATAATGTAGTCCTGATGGTAATGTATGGTAGTTTCAGTTGCTCATTAAGCCATTCCTGTCTTACCTACCCACCCAACACCCACACTCAGCTCAGTGTTTTCAAGAAGCTGGGGTAATTGAAAACGAGAAGAGGCAAAATTCCCCACCTCTCAAGCCATCTGCAGCTGCCACTCCTGTATGCTTTCTCTCCCTACAAAGCCTGAGCCCCTCCTTTCCCTACATACTCAGGGCCAGCCCCAACCTCAGGTCTTACTCACACTGACCTTCTATGAGAAGACTCTTAGAGACCTTCCACACCATGTGGCTCATGCTGGGTAACTTCATTCCTTGTACCTGGTTTTTAGCTATTGACTTGGTAGCCCACACCCCCCAGGACTCAGATCATGCCTTGGCATTGACAGCCCCCAGCCAGGCACATGGTTCAAGATGTTCCTAATGTTCCCCACAAGCCTGCTGGGAAGTCACAGTGATCTGTCAACCTATGGGGACCAGGCTTGCTCTAGGGACTGGGGCTCCCACCTGAGGTCTGAGGAACCTTCAACAGCTTCTTCCAGTTTGCCAAACTGGTCATCCACCATGCTTTCTAATTGTTTACTGTACTTATCCAGGCCATGTCAGTTTCCTTCCTCACTGTGAATTCCTGTTCGTGATGATAATCCCGACAGGCCTACAGCAAAGGAGGAGGAGTGCAAAGTACAGCAGAGAGTACTTGCCAACTCTGCCCACTGTCCAGCTGTGTCAGGGTGCTTGGTCCACCTACGGCAAGGTCGAGGGGCATTGGCCAAGGTAAATCGGAGACATGTAAGTGGAACAGGGAGTCCTGGGAGTACTAGGTCAAATGGGCCTCAAATGCTGCATGTGGTCTCTATCTGTGGCCGAATTCTGTTTCAATTTTTGCTATAATTAATATATAGAAAGTGTTAGCTTTTTAATTCTGAAATTCATACATGCTTATTTTTAAAAATTCAAATAATCCTGAATTTTATAAGTAGAAAATAGATACTCCTTCCACCCTGTTCTGCTCCTTCCTCATTCCCGACCCCACTCCCCAGGGATTACCCATCATTAACAGTTTGGTGTATATCATTCCATGTATTTCTCCTATGAAGATGAAAAGTCATATAATTTTTCTACTAAATACACTGTTCTGCAACTTGTCTTTGTTTTTTAAATTGAACAGTACATTGTAGAACCACTTCTAGTCGTATCCCGGGGGAACATTAACACATATATCTATGTCATTTTTTAACAGCAGCTTGACTATAGTATAAACATAATATGGAATTGAGTACCCTTTATTTGTTTAATTAGTATCCCATTGATGGATATCAGAAGGGTTTCCTTTAATTTAATTTTTTTGCTATTACAAACAATGCTGCAATGCACATTCTTATAAACGTATCTTTGAACATATGCATGAGTAGCTATATTGAATAAATTCCTAGAAGTGAAATTACAGGATAGCTACAGCCAAATTGCCTTCCAAAAAGTCTATTTACTCTTCTGCCAACAGTGTATAAGTGAGTGAGAGGATTAGGATTGTAAATATTTTTTACAAAGTACTTTTTCCAAGAAAGGGAGGCAGAATTGCTGTTAGGAGCTAACGTCATTAAGCAGGAAAGCACCAAAGTGTAGCAAATCTCAGGGACAGGGTTAGCCCATGATGAGCAAATGAGTAGCAAAGTCAGAGACTAAGAGAGATACCAGGTTAGGTGCAAGTTTGGGTTGGGTCTAGCTTCTTGAGGGCAACAGGGAATTCCAACTTGCACCGTAGAGGTGTTTAAAGGAGTCTTGCCAGGCTGAACAGCTGGGGCTCTGTGCAGATCTCACCATCTGAGTGCAGGTCCTTGACATTCTTTATCTTAACTTATTGGTAGGGGGCAAAGCAGAGCTTTCGGTTTCCTGTGGCTCCATAGAGGAGACATTGCCACGTGTCAGCATACATTGTTTACACAAATACAGTAGCCCCACTGCTCCTCTCCCCTGAGGGAGCATAACACACAGCCAAGCACACAGTGTCAGTTTGGGGTTTGAGCTGCCTATGAACACCACCCAGCATCTGGGGTCCTACACAGGAAGATGGCAAAACCATAAAATGAGAGCTCAGAGATCTGAGGTTGAATCCCAGATCTGCCTCTTAACAGCTGGGTGGCAAGTTACCTAAGTTCTCTGAGTCCCTTTCTTCCAGAAAATGAGGCTATAATCAAACCTCAAAGGAGTGTGAAGATTAAGCAGGATGTAAAGCACCTGGCAGAATGGCTGGCGGGTCGCACCTGCTCAGACCACCTGTTCTGGAGGAACACCATTCAGGATGTGCTTTAGACCACGGAACTAGATGCCACATCTGAGCACCTAAGGGAAAATATGGAAATTTCAGTAATACTCGCCACAATTTACTCTCAACTCCAACCTTAGGATCCTGACCATCTGAGGAAAAGTAGAATATTCAACCTCCAAAAATTTAATTCATTAATTAAACTTGAAATTTTAAAAATTATAAAAAGAATAATCAACCTCTAACCAAAGGCTTTGGAACTATGACTCCAAACAAACCGAAGCAAAATCCGACTCGGATGTCTTGTTTGTTTGTTTTAATGGATTTTATGAAGAAAAAGATATAAATAAATGAAGAGCTTACTCCAGTAAAACATTCTCTAAAATGACTCTGTGGAAACGCAGCAAGTAAAAATCTTTAGGCAATATTTACTTTCCTTGACATTAATTCACCTAACATAAAATAGCTGATTTCAAAATATTTTTCCAAATATTTACCCAAAATCATTAAAGGCAAACACAGCCAATGTTTGGTAAAATGTCACCTCTTCTCCTACAGTTTTGGACCTTTACAAAGATATTTTATACAAAAATAAAGATGCCAGGGTTAACTGGCTAATATATTAGCCAGAGAGTCAGAAAGATGAGCATAAATTCATGAATTTTTTCCCCTTTAGTTCTTATGCTCTTTAAGAAGCAAGTTATTTCCAAGATTTACCACCAGAGGGCACTGATGCAAAAGTGAGTCACAGTCCTGTACAGCGTATTCTATCACCAAAATGTTGCCCTTTAAACAAAATATACCTTTTATTTGAGCAAAACCTTGAATACAAATATTTTGCACTAGCATTTACTGAGAGCAGAATATCTAAGAACATGCAAACACTGGTATAAACACGAATTATTCCAGAATAGCGTTCTTAAGTGTTGTTATTGTTAAAAGTTGATGTGCCTAACATTAAAAAATAGGGTGGAAGCAAGCCCATGTTCAGAATAACCAGGCACTCATCTCTTGGGCTCATTTCTGCATTCCTCCAGTTCTCACTGTCTATACCACTCCTTTGGGCTTAGTGCCTAATCAGCTCCAGTGTAGTATCTATCTAAGATCTGTGTGTGAATCCCAGCTTTGCCGTATAATAAGTTTTTTGACCTTAAGAATGTCTGTAGGCCTCGGTCTTCTTCCCTGTAAAGTGGGAATAGTAATACTTTGCAGAGCTGCGGTAAGGTGTAGGAGATTATGCTTATAATACAGTCCCTAGGACATTCTGGGTGCATAATACTTTTACTAGGATTATATATGAGATTCATGCTCACAAATAAATACTACTATTATTCCTATTTTACAGACATGAAAACTAAGGTTGAATAACATAACAAAGTTCACACAGCTTGTAAGTAGCAAAGAGGTGGACAAAGCTCATCTTATCTTTACTCTCTACACTGTTTACCCTTGGAGGGTAGAGGGTATTGCATATTAGGCTTCTTTGTACCTCCAAGGCTGGCAAACATAGTTGGTACTCACATGCCTAGTGGAGATGATGAGTATGCATATATAGCAGCTTCTTTTAAAAATAAGATAAAAATACGATTTGCTCTGAAAAATCAAAAGCCCTTTACCAAAGCAGCATACTGTGACTATTACTAATACCATCATTATCCTTATGATTAAATGCATGACTAGTTGGCCCATTGTACAGTAATGATACACAGAGGCTGTAATTCCATCTAAAAGTTGCTACATTTCCAGGAAAGAGAAGGAAAAGGAGGCCAGGCCGGGCCCAGGTAGTTCAGAGATCTTGAGCAGAGAGAGAAGTTAGGCCCGTGCAGGGACAGAGACTTCGAGGAGAACACTGGGACACTCACAGATGAGCTGGTCCGGGGCCCAGCAGGTAGTCATATCTGGCTCAACCACACCTCCCCAGCAAGACCCAAAGAATGGGGTGAACCCGGAGTGGCTTCATCTTTTGCTCCTGGTCTGTGTGTGCCCCTCCCTGCCCCTGCCCCTGCCCCCATCACAGTTCCTTGCAATCAAAGACCATGTCTAGCCCATTTTATATTCCCAATGCTAGGCCTAATAGCTTGCTCAGGAACTCTCTACAGCCTGAAAAATTAAAGGCCCCACACTCACCACCACCACAGGAAGAGGCTTTTGCCAGCATCCGTCCTGAAGCATCAGCGTCAAGTGCTTTTAGCCACAGCGTCCTCAGAGCTCTGGGACCAGACTTTTCTTACAGCGAGAAGGGCGGGCCTGCTGCCACTACAGCAAGCCACACAGAAGCTAATTACAGCGACTTGAGCCTGCCCTGACTAACGTGCTTCTTTCATTTCAAAGGTGTATTTGTTGACCTACAGAAATCAAGTACAGCAGCCTCAAAGGCCAGGCCACCCCTGGGGCCCTGGGGACCATGTCTGAATGCACAGCAATTACGTAGGCCCACCTGGGCAGGGGCTGACTTGCCTAGAGATACCCAGAACAGAATCCGCTCTGGGAAGATGTCAGTTCTTTGGGGAGTGTCGCTCAACCTCAGCAGCAAATGAAAGGCAGGAAGTTGGTCACAGAAGGCCTTTGGTCAGTGAGGGCTCTCCGGCATGAAGGCTAATTGGTGGAAATAATAAAATAGCTAGTTCGTTTATTAGGATTCTACTGTGCATCATGTCCAGTATGTACATAATACATCTATTCCTCTCATCTTTATGTGACAAATATCACTTTTCCAGTCTCCCAGGTAAAAAAAAATTGAGTCTCTGAGAGGTTAAATGGCTTACCCATGGCCACAGGTGAAACCATCACCAGCAACAAATACTTACTGGGTGCCACTGTAATTCTGTAATGTAGCACCGTTTAGTCCTCATGCTAATCCTATTAACTTCATTTTTCAGATGAGGAAACTGAGGCTCTGCGAAACTAAAGTAGTTCATCTAGGGAATAAGGATTTCAACACACAGTCTTACCATACGACTCAAGCCTGAAATCACTGTGCTATGCTGGCTCCTCGGGCTAGACTTCCTCAGATCACAAGATGTGAAACTAAGATTCAAACTCAGTGTATCTGGCTTCATGGCTCTTGTGGCTTCTGGCCTTTCTGGCTCATGATTACACAATTCTCCAAATGAGGCTCTTGTCTAAGAAAGAGCAATGGCCATTTAAATCCAAACATAGCAACACAAGTCACTCCTACTGAAGGGCAGTCAACGAGAATTGGAAGTGGAGGCATCTAGAAGGAGACTGGAATCAGAAAGGAAGGACTGAAGCTGGAAGTTAAAGCCCATTGCCCAAACCAACAGCCAAGCCTCCAGGTTGCAGCTAGAGGCAGATGTGGTCAACATGGGCAGTGAAACTCCAACTGTGCATGGGAATCTGGAGTAGGCTTGTAATTATGCTAATGACCACTAACATTTACTGAGCCCCAGCTAGGTACGACACATCGTTCTAGGCCCTACATACATTCTATCATCTATTGTATCCCCATTTTACGTTCAAGGTAACTGAGGCTCAGACCTAGAAGACCTGCCCAAGGTGAATCAGGTAGGAAGGGGCAGAAACAGCACTTGGATCCAGACTTCACCCTAGAACCCCCAACCAGAGCTCTTTCTGCCACTAACATCACTAGGGGGTGAGCTAATTTAATGCCTCAGTTAATTGGGTTTCATCATCTACAAAATGAGCTCTTAAGTTCCTCTCTTCTTTTGATAGGGAGGGAAAGTTTTAAGAGTGTTTAAAAAAACTCCGCCAAAGGCTTTAAAATTTTCCAAGCTGTCACTAAATGAATATACCTGTCACAGAAAGGCTGCAAGACTCTTAAAAAAGATGGTGACAAAATCAAAACAAGACCCATTTCCAGTGTTTACTGTAATCAGTTGCAGCCACAAAACCGGAAATGGAACTGTATCACATCTCATTAAAATAGTAGACACACACACACACACACACACACACACACACACACACACCTTTGCTAGCCTATAATTAATGGCAATTCCTTTCTGCAAGGAAGTGGGCAGGTCTGTATGGACTGAGTAGTGTGAAGTTAAATTCCAAGGTGTGATTAGTGCATTTTAACTCCCCTGTCTCCCTAAGCTGTTTCTGCCCAGTATATTAGAGAGTCTCTAAGGAAATTCCTAAAGGATTCAGCAGGACCAGGAACAGATCTCACTGCTTTGTTGAGTATCTTCAACACGGTCATTAGTCATGAGTCACCCAGAACAATGTACAAGCCGTCCCAGAAGTTCCCCATCACAGACAGAAAGGACTCTTTCTTCCCGGTAGCTTCTCCCCCATCATAAGAAAAACCACAAAAGGTTCATGTGGATTTGACACTTTCACTTGAACTCAAGCAACCCATTTTAATTCATGTTTGCCTCACTCAGAGTCAAAATATCAAGACCAAAACACACTACCAAGTATGTCTTCAAAAATACTCATTTCCTCGTGTTTTCATATACCACTAGACTCTTACTATGATTGCCTCAGTTGGCACTGAAGTCCACATATTTAGCAGTTGTGTGTGATGGGTTTATTACTCTATATACTGCTAAATCTCTAGAGAGTGTCCCTTAATTAAAGGCAGAGAAGTCTTCATGGATAGATTTCTAATTTACCGTTTCTATGCCAAGTCTCAGAGGTCTCATTTCCTTGCAGAAAACTCTACTGCCACAAAAAGAGAGACTAATAAAACCAAATGGCCATATTGTCTCCTAAGACTGAGACCTACCTATGTCTGAACTCTGGATTTAGGGCATAGGACAAATGAACACACTGCCAAAAGGGAAAACCTCTTTCTTCCACTGACTTGAGCACCTTTCACATACCAGCAAGTGCCCAACCTTGAGCATTCTTGGATTTGAAAATTCCATATAGATATTGCAGGGGTATTGGAAATGCAGGATTTAAAACCCTTACCAACACGTTTCTCTACTTCGGCTACCATCTTAGCAGAAATTCTTGTAAAACCAATGGAAAAAAAGCATTGAGACCTTCTGAAACCATTAAGGCTTGTCATGGAAGAATGTACATAGTGTGGTTAAGTCATGGGGACAGTTCCAGCTCTGGTCCTTCTGTTGGGTTTTCTCCCCTTTGGGACAAGCTAACAAGAATGTGTAATCTCTGGGGTGTGGTGTTGGACAGCTCAAAATGGAACATGAGCCCCGTTCCCTGTCTCACCCACATCCACCCTGCCCCAGACACAGCTTACCTTAGTTTGAAGGAATGAAAGATTTAGCTTTTGAAAAGACATATTTAATAGAACAAAAGTTTGTCTCTTGAGCCTATACTTCTATTGCCAGAGAGCTTTACGACGACTAGCCTGTCTATTCATGTATAATGATATTACTGTTTAAAATGACAATTCTGGGGCAGCTGGGTGGCTCGGTCTGGTGGGCGGCTGCCTTCTGCTCAGGTCATGATCCCGAGGTCCTGAGATGGAACCGCATGTTGGGCTCTCTGCTCAGCGGGGAGGCTGCTTCTCCCTCCTTACCACTTGTGCTCTCTCACTCTCTCTATCAAATAAATAAATAAAATCTTTTAAAAAATAAATAAAAAATAAAATGACAGTTCTGAGGTCCTGTGATCCTGCTGTATCAGCCAGAAGTCACTCAGTGTCTGTGTCCTGTGGATTCTGTTTCCACAGTAACTGACTACTCATTTGCTCTGTTCTCACTGCCCTTCCTCAGAAGAGAATTTCATCCCCTCTCGTCAAGTCGGTCATCAGCAGCAGCTAACTGACCTTCTCACCCATCTGTCCCACACTTCACGCAGTGCCATATTATTCATCCTAAAGAACAGGTCCAGTTTTTGTCATTCTTCTGCTCAAAAGCCCCCAGCAGTCCCCTGCTGCCCACCACTCTGCAACCTGCCATTGAGTCCTCTCCACAAGATGGTCCCCAACATCCGCCTCTCCAGACTTACCCTCCAGTGCCCCCCTTTATGTAGTTAGTTCCTGTGACTTCCTCCCTGAGATTTCAAATCAGCTTCCTGCTCCCATGCCTGCCTGTCACAGTCCTACTCCTCCCACCAAACACAAGCCGGAGATGATCTCATCATCCTCTAAATCCGCATTGCCCTTTGCCCTTATCTAAAGATGACACACCCCGCCCACTATGGGAGCTGGTAGTGAACTTGCCATAACCACAAATACCCTACCACAACCCATGCAAATGTGTATTCTTTTTTTTTTTTAAGATTGTATTTATTTACTTGACAGAGTAAATCACAAGTAGGCAGAGAGGCAGGCAGAGAAAGAGGGGAAAGCAGGCTTCCTGCTGAGAGCCCGATGTGGGACTCCATCCCAGGACCATGATCATGACCTGAGCTGAAGGCAGAGGCTTAACCCTCTGAGCCACCCAGGCGCCCACAAATGCGTATTCTCACAATGCTTAGCACAGGGCGCTGAGAACACACCAACTGCGCAGGAAATATCAGTGGGCGCTATGGATTGATAATGTGTCCCCCAAAATCCATTTAGCCTTAATAGCCTTGGAGATGGGACCTTTGGGAGGTGATTAGGTCATGAGGGTGGAGCCCTTATGAATGGGATTACCGCTCTTATAAGAAGAGATACCACAAGAGAGATGATTGCTGTCTGCCCACCATGCGAAGACACAGCAAGAAGGCAGACCAGGAAGAGAGTTCTGGCCACACACCAAACCAGCTGGTGTCTTGACCTTGGACTTTTACACTCTGGAACTGTAAGAAATAAATTTCTGTTGTTTGAGCCACTAAAGCTATAGTGTTTTATTACAGCAGCCCAAACTGACTAAGACAGTGGGCGCGTCCACGCAAGCAAACCATATACATTCATTTCGCCTTCAAAACTATTGAGATTTTTTAATTTTCATATTTGTTAATAAGGAATTAAAAAAACAAGGCATTGCGCTGAAAGACTTAATAATATGTGACACCATGCAAAATAAATGCAATGTTTTGATCAACTGAGCCACCTTGCCCATAAGTGAGCGCAATCCCATGGATTTGACAGTTCTAATGTATAATATTGTAAATACTGGTATTTAATATATCCCAGTGATCCAAAGCCAGCCTTATGTCTCCATCTCCAGTCCTTGTCCTTTTCTTCTGTGTAGTTTCTTTATAGGCTTTTTTTTTTATATATATACACAAGTTGATACTGAATTTTTGGCACTTACAAACCTATCACTTTTTAAAAAGAGCTCAAAAAGTAATAAGCAGGCCCAGCTTTGGGTTCAGTGCCCAAAATAAAATGCAATTTCTCCACTTTAATCAGATCCAACCAAATGGCCAGTCCAATATGCAACATATGTCCAGCCAACTGGTTGGAGTCCATGCATTTGGTTCCCTCTGCAGATTAATGAGATTATGGCATTGTTTAAAAGAGGCAGAAAATGCTAATTTGACATCTACCATGATATACTTTACAGTTTAGGGGGGTTCTGCATTTTAAGGCATTTTTAATTACTTTGGTATGCCGTGCCAATGAGGACCATATGCCCATTCTTGGGCCTCCACGGCTGGCTCCCTAGTCACCTGCACATTCCCAGGCCGTGAGGACTGCCGAGAGCTTGTTTCACACAGCCTCTGTCTCCAAGAATCAAAGGGCAGCCTTCTCCTTCCACTAATGCATGCACTTTTAGTTAAAGCTGTTGCCAAAGAAGATAAAAGTCACTTTGTGTTCAGAGCTAAAGAATTAACTGACCTGCAATGAAAACTGTTGAAAACAACAGTTTACCTGGTTTTAAAAGAACAAGTCATATAGAGATAGAGGCGCTCTCCCAAGGTACGCTCCTCTGTGACTTGGAAAAACTTTGTGATTTTACTCATACAATGAACATTATCTGCACTTAAAAAAAAATCATTTGTGGTTCTGCAATTTGTTACTGGGCTTCCTGCTATATACTGCCCCAGAAGTTTGCCGGGAATGATTGATGTGACATGTGCTGACATATAGGATATTATTTCGTCCTTTGCAAATGCTTCTGAATACACTTGGAAACTTTAGCAAAGCAGAGTTGTCCCTCCCTCTTTCAATCTTCAGGGAAGCCTCATTCCATAATCACCTCCTTGTACACTGATGGGCTTCACCGGGAGAGGGAGCACAGGATGAAGGTCGGCACTATTTAGGTCTCAAAATTTTTCCTAAAAACATATTTGGATCTGAGGATTAGAATTAAAAAATTATGCCAGCTAATTAATGAATAATAATGGTAGCTTGACATTATAAAGTACCTACAATGTGCCAAATATTCTAATTAACTCATTTAATCCTCATAGTCATACTGTGACACAGATCCCATTATTATTTCTTTCTTACCAATAAGGAATGGGAGGCACAGACATGTTAAATAATTTGCCCAAGGTTGCCTAGCCAGAAAGTGTTAGATTCAGGATTCAGACTCTGAGAAGAGACTGTACCTTTACCCACTAAGCTACACTAAAAGGGGGGGGAAAAAAAGAACAAAGGCAAGCATCCTGCTGAAAAAGTAAAGATGGAGAGAAAAAGCTTACTTTTCCAAATTCTCTTGAACAATTGTTGAAAACATTTTGTTTACCATGAAAGTATTTTAACATTTTGGGGTTCCAAAATATGAAATAATGGCATGCAGATTTAGTTAAACATTGGCAAGGTGGCACCCCTCCACTGAGGAGATATCAGAAAAACAATGCAAAACAATGCACAAGCATATGCACCTCGAATCCACCCAACGAGAACACAAATGGTGGTGCAGAGCCTCTTATCCTCTTCATCCCACCCAAAACTTGCTCATCTTACAAGCTGAGAACCTGCTTCTTTTTCTTCTCTTGTTTTGGGAAGACAGCAAAAGCCTCCCAGATGCACCTTCCCCACCCCTTGGAGGTATCCTGCTGGTTTCTTGCACTGATGTGCAATGCACAGAAATGTCAACCCCAGAAAAAGGGGTAGAAAGCAGTCAAGAGACAGGAAGGCTGTCATAGAACTGCTCCTGGGTGCTGGCATCTCCCACCTGTACCCAGGCTGAGACACACCCACTTCTGGGCTGTTGCCGCTATTGCTGCCCCCCTGTGGGGGCTGGGGGTAGGGAGAAGAGATTGGCAGAAAACCACAAATGAGTTTCCACCTCTTCTTCTCCAGTGTGTAGACTGTTTTCTGGCCATGTGGGCCAGCGGTCATGGGATGAGCTTGCAAAGTAGATAGAACCTCATTTCCAATCCCAAGTTCCCACTTTCTAGTCATGAGACATTGGACAAGTCACTTCTCCTGCTCGTGCTCTATTCAGGCCATCAGTACTTTCATCTACTGTCTGGTTGCCTTAAAATCAGGTCTAAGCTTGTTGTTGTAATGTTTAATATCTGGTCACTGCTTACCTCTCCAGCCTTATTTCTAACTCCCAATCCATATTCCAACCCGAATTGACTTTCAAGGGTCATGGTACCGGTTCTCACCTTTGGCCTCTGCATATTCTGTTCTCTGGAAACATTTTCCTTCCTCTTCCCCCACCCCAGATTTTTTTTTTAAATAGCCAACTCCTACTCACTTTCAGGATGTCACTTCCTCTAAGATGCCTCTTGGACTGTCCTCGATGTGCTCGCTTAGCACCTAGTGCTTACTCAACGGAGCACTTATAACCAAGCCCATTGTCATGGGTTATTTGCTCCCCCGTATCTCACTCTACAATGAGCCCCTAATGGGCACCCTCCTGCTATAAACTTCAGCGGCACCCTCTGAACAATCTCTCTTCCCCCTTTTACGTTTCTTTCTTACTGGATTGTGAACTCCATAGAGGAAAGACTCTATGTGTCTTGTCAAAGTTGTATCCCTAGAGCTCGGCACAGTGCTCAGCACATAGCACAAAAGTAATAACTGCGGTTGACTAAATGAATAAACAAACCTCTCTGAACCTCCATTTCCCCAACAATAAATTGAGAGGAACAATATTCATCTCAAGAAGCATGTGAAAATTCAGTGAAATGACATGCACAAAGCCCTTGACAAGTGGTAGGATTTCAGTGGCAGCTGAATATTGACCATCCAGTATCCAGCCTCACAGCTCCAGTATCCAGCCTCACAGCCGCAGTGTCCAGCCTCACAGCTCCAGTACCCA
>PITA01010782.1:48494-70182 GCA_004023965.1 Spilogale gracilis | reverse complement strand
CAATTCATTTTCATGCAGGAGCCAGAAGGATTGTTAGAAAATATAAATCAACTCATATTCCTCCACTGCTTTAAATACTTCAGTAGCTCTTTCTTTCTTTCTTTCTTTCTTTCTTTCTTTCTTTCTTTCTTTCTTTCTTTCTTTCTTTCTTTCTTTCTGAATAAAAGACCGCTTTCTATAGCTGCAGAGTCCTATATGATCTGGCTCTAACCTGTTTCTCCAGTCTTACCTCATCTCTCCTGATTCATGCTGCTTCAGCCACAACTGACTACTTTGTTCCTGTTTTGCTTACCTCAGGACCTTTGCACATGCTGTTCCTTCTGCCTGGAATACTTTCTCCCAACTTTTCCATAACTGGCTCCGTTTCAACCTTTACGTCTTAGCTTCAGTGTTGCCCCTTCTCAGAATATCTGTCCTGACCATTCCTCAGAGACTATCTTGTTACTTTATTTCCATCTTTGATTGATTGATTGATTGATTTCTATTTTTCTTTTTTCTTTTCTTTCTTTCTTTTCTTTTTTTTTTCTTTCTTTCTTTCTTTCTTTCTTTCTTTCTTTCTCTTTCTCTCTCTCTCTTTTCCTTCCTTCCTTCCTTCATTCCTTCTTTCCTTCCTTCCTTTCTTCCTTTCTTCCCTCTTTCCTTCCTTCCTCCCTCCCTCCCTCCTTCCCCCCTCCCTTTCTTTCTTTCTTTGACAGAGAGATAATAGATAATAGGGAGAGAGAGAAGCATACTCCCTATGGAGCAGGGAGCCTGATGCAGGACTCCGTCCCAGGGCTCTAGGATCCTGACCTGAGCCGAAACTGACTGAGCCACCCAGGCACCCCCATCTAAGCACTTTCAATAGTCTGTAATTATCTTGTTTGTTTACTTATCTACTTTTTTTTACTATAACTCCATGAAAGCAAGGGTCTTGTTTGATTTATTGTTGCATCCCTAATGTGCAAAATGGTATCAGACATGTGGTTGGCCCCTAGTAAATATTTCTTCAGGTGAAATGAATGGAGAGGTAAGTGGTGACTAGACCATGCAGAATCTTGACAGAGCACAGTGGGAGGTCTTTAGGAATTTTAATCAGAGAGACGAAATGATCAGACTTGGCAGTTTTATTTTTTTCAAAGATTTATTTATTTATTTTAGAGGTGGGGGAGGGGTAGAGGGAGAAGGAGGAAGTGGATTCTGCTGAGTGCAGAGAGTTGGGGGGTGGTTGGGGCCTCAATCATGTGACCCTGAGATCGTTACCTAAGCTGAAATCAAGAGTCGGATGCCGGGGTGCCTGGGTGGTTCAGTTGGTTAAGCGACTGCCTTCGGCTCAGGTCATGATCCTGGAGACCCAGGATCGAGCCCTGCATCGTGCTCAGCGGGAAGCCTGCTTCTCCCTCTCTCACTCCCCCTGCCTGTGTTCCCTCTCTGCCGAATAAATAAAATCTTTAAAAAAAAAAAAAAAAAGAGTTGGATGCTTAACTGACTGAGCCACCCAAGACCTGGCAGTTTTAAATGATCAGTCTGACAGTAATGCAGGAAACAGATTAGAGGGAGACTAAAGGAGGCTATTGCAGTGATTCAGGAGAGAGATAATAGAATAAGATGCATAAAGCATTTAGCATTTAATGATGGGGAAAAAGGGGGAGTTACTATTACCAATAAAACAGGCAAGCAAGGGCTGCTTGAACTAATGACTAAATGAATTTCAGAGTCCAGAGATAGATTTGTGTATCTCTGGAATTTTTGAGCCTCCAATATCTTCCTCCAGTGAAATGCTAGGATTTCTTACCCTTATCAACTTATTTGAGCTGAAATCTGATAGTTTATTCTTCATTCATATCTGCATCTTTCTACTTGTGTGCCTCCCCATCACCATCAGGTGGGAGAGGAGAAATTCATGGAGAGAGCTTCTAAGACTTCTCATGTAGCTGTGTCACCTGATAAGTTACCCCATCTCTCTGAACTCATCAGAAGTTTCATCTTCTGTATAATGAGGACCGTGGTGTCTGTTCTGTCCATTGTGGGGATCAGGGAAAAACTGTACAGAAAATATTTTCAAAATGCAAGAAAAATATTACTATTATTGCATTCAATAAATATTTATTAAACAGCTCCTATGTGCCAGACACTGTGGTTGGTGTTGGGAATATAGCAGTAGGGTGCAGGGAGGAGACAAAAATCTAGCCCTTATGGGGTTGGTTGTTACAAACTCCATTTAGATTCTGGGCTTTTTGGATTTTGAGCTCATTTTCCAAATTGTCAGATTACTTTAGGCCCCTCTTAAGAAGTATAGATTTTTGGCCCAACAGTCTTGGTCGGAATGGGGAAGGTTAGAATGGAGGAAGGATTAATGAACTCCCTGAAGTTATTCAGAAAGGACTGAAAATAAGATTAGGTGGATTAAACTGCCTCTTTTTTCTTTTCCAAACACTGATCAGCCGCTCAGCAATCCTACACATATGTCTGTTTACACGCTGAATTTTCCAGAATATTTCTAATAAATGAGTTCAGATGGCTCCTTGGGAAAACAAGTCCAAATGTCAGAAACCAGCCCCGTGACCTTGAAGGTGCTGTCTTTGGCGGTGGTTTTGTCTTTCGTGGAGTTTGCTGTGCAACCACGGGCAGGCCACTTTCCTGATCTGGATCTAGGTGTCCTCATCACCAAAACAAGGTCAGGGTTTCCTGAGTACCAGTCCATGGAGGGGTGCTGGGTGAGCTGCATCAGAATCACCTTGGGGGCTTTTAAATATCCACATTCGTGGGCCCCACACACCGGCAAGTCTGATTCAGTAGGGCTAGGATGGCATCCCTGACCTCCTCTATCTTTAATTGGCTTCCCAGGCAATTTTTTTTCATTGTAGCATTTCTAATAATAACTCTAAATTTAAAATTACCCAGTCCTACTGGAGAAAAAGGGTGAATAATTTTGATCTAACAACAGACATCAAAGATTATAGATTATATTTATGATGAAGCTTTAGTAACACTATTCTTTTTTGTTAAGTAAAAAAAGTTAGATATAATATTTTTACAAGTCTTTTTAAGGTATTATTTTTTTATTTGACAAAGACACAGGGAGAGAGGGAACACAAACAGGGGGAATGGGAGAGGGAGAAGCAGGCTTCCCACAGAGCAAGGAGTCTAATGTGGGGCTCAATCCCAGGACCTTGGGATCCTGACCTGAGGTGCAGACACTTAACGACTGAGCCACCTAGGCTCCCCTATTTTTATAAGATTTAAGACTGTGTTGTTTTACTTAAAATGTTTAATTTTGTTTCACATGTTTACAGTCATAAACTATATAAAAGAGTATGGTAATTTTGAAATGTTGCTTTTTTCTGACTTGAGGGGGGGGATGTAACTCTTCACAAACCTCTTGAAAGCAGTGTCTTGGGGCGCCTGGGTGGCTCAGTTGGTTAAGCAACTGCCTTCGGCTCAGGTCATGATCTCAGAGACCAAGGATCGAGTCCCACATTGGGCTCCCTGTTCGGCAGGAAGCCTGCTTCTCCCTCTCTCACTCCCCCTGCTTGTGTTCCCTCTCTGGCTGTGTTTCTGTCTGTCAAATAAATAAAAAATCATGAAAGAAAGAAAGAAAGGAAGGAAGGAAGGAAGGAAGGAAGGAAGGAAGGAAGGAAGAAAGGAAGGAAGAAAGGAAGGAAAGAGAAAGAAGTGTCTTTTTCTTTTGCTAAATGACATTTTACAAAGTAGATATTTTTTGACATTTAACACACAGAAAAGTATAAAACCAGGATTTATTGCTCAATAACTTTTCTCTAAGTGAGCACAGACATGTACATACCACCCAGAAAAAGAAATCAAACATTGCCAGCATCTCCTGGGAAATTTCTGATATGCATCCAGATTTGGGATGTTACTTAGGATGGATCAAACTCTCTGCGTATCAGTTTTGTAAGATGTAAATGTAAAAGGTAATCTTTAAAATGTAATCATCCCTCAGATGATGAAATTGAGTAAGTTAATTTATATAATGTACTTAAAACACTGCCTGATCCATAGTAAATACTGTGTAAGTTTTAACTCTTCTGTCAGTCAGCGTCCAATAGGGAAGGCAAAACCACCATGAGTCTTCAGAGGGAACTTGATGCAGAGGTGATGGAGAGGATGAGAAGTCAAATGCGGGACAGTGATACAACCTATAGATCAGGCAGCAAGAAGTCATCCATCACTTAGCAGGAAGAAAAGAGGGAAAAGGTGGTGTTACTGGAGCCCAGAGTCTGGCAGAACCCGGACCCACAGCTGGAGCTATAGACAAGACACTGATGCCAGAGAATAAATACCTCGGCTTTTCCATTGTCCCGCCCTCCAGTCTCCCACTAGTGCCTCCCGTTGGCTGACCCCAGCAGGAAGTCATCTTTCAAGTGCGCCTGGGAACCCTGAGCAGAGGGTCACCAGTGCCTCTCAGGGAAAGGATGAAGAATGGCTTCGAGGACAGATTATTACTATTATTATTATTATTATTATTATTATTATTATTTTGTTTTTGTTGTTATTTTCTTCAAGGCCCTTTTTGGCCATATAGTTCTTAAAGTTTCTAGACCCTCGCCAACCACAGGTCTTCAGGGCTTTGTGAGTGCTTATTGATTAATTGATTTTGTGTGCTCAGTGTACACACATACATAAATGCTTGGCCTCTGATCTCTGGAAACTGACAGCTCAGGCCTTGGCAAAAATTCACTGATGCCGAAGGCAGCACAGCTCCTCCCAAGACGCAAGGAAAGGGATGGTATATGGATCAGGTTTCTTGCTAGGGTCAGCTGCCTCAGCACCTTGCAGTCTTCAGAAGTGGTCGCTGGAAGGAGCTAGCCAATGACATCACCAGACAAAAAGGAGGGTCCCAGAGAAATCAAGAGCAAATATAAAGAAGTAAGACTATGGAATCATTTGTGCAGAACACTGGGCACTGGAGGGGAGGGACAGGAAATGGGGCCTCACCCAGTTTTAAGGCTACTTCCTAGAAAAAGCCTGCAAAATACCCGCTTGTCTTTGGGAAACATCCCCCTAAGTGCGCTGTGTGGGAGGGGAGAACTGGGAATTTTGCTACCAAAAATGGGCAGAAAAGCTCTTTCTAAATGTTTCTTGTAGGACCCAGAATTTAACCTTGAACCAGGGGCAAATATGTTTATTTCAAGAGGTTTTTTAAGAGAAAGGATTGGACATTATGGAATTCTTCCTAATATACCAAAGACCTGCTTCACAAATTCATTCTTCCAGCAAATATTGATGGATAGCAGCTTGGCAGTTGGCTCAGGCAGTGAGTTTTAGAGTGAGGCAGAACTGGGTTACACTGTGGCTTTGCTTCTGCCTTAGTGTGTGGTCTTGGACAAGGAACTTAACCCTGGTTTTCTCATCTGTGAAAGGGAATGACATGAAGGACTGTGTAGAGTTGTGAGGGTTTGAAAGAGTTCATGCATGAATGTAATTAGTAGAGTCTGAATCCGGTGGGTGCTCAGGAAGTGGTAGTAGTTGATTTTATTATGACTTGTATTGTTTGTATGATACTTTGCTGAACATAGCCCTGTGTTAGCTCATTGGATCTCTCCTCAGCTCTGTGAGATGGGTCAGGCAACCCACACGGGTTTTGCTTCTGTTGTGCTTCTAGTACCCTGTTGGATGCTTATCAGTTACATCTTGTTGATTTCACCCATTCAATAAATATGTGAGTGTTTTAGGCTGTTCTGTGAACTATGTACAATAGTGAACAAAGCAGGTAAAAATTCCTATCTTTCATTGAGGAAACCCTCAATGAGGGGAGAGGGACAATTAATAGAATTTAACACTTATGTTTATCATGTTCTAAAGTGTCTTACAAATAGTGACATAACCTATGAGAAAGGTGTTGTCCCATTTTATAGATGAGAATACTGGAACACACGGGAGTTGAAAGTCACCTGCCTAAGTTCTTATATATCAGAAGAGTTGGATTCAGGATTTATTATTTTTTTTTATATTTTGTTTATTTGAGAAAGAGAGCACAAGCAGGGGGAACAGCAGAGGGAAAGGGAGAAGCAGACTTCCCACTGAGTAGAGAGCCTGATGCAGGGCTTGATCTCAGGACTCTGGAGATACCCAAATGACTGAGCCACTGAGGCACCCCTGGATTCAGGATTTATTTATTTTATTTTTTATTTTTGTTATTTATTTATTTGACAGAGAGAAACACACAGAGAGAGGGAACACAAGTAGGGGGAGTGAGAGAGGGAGAAGCAGGTTTCCTGCTGAGCGGGGAGCCCGATGCGGGGCTTAATCCCTGGACTTTGGGATCATGACCTGAGTCAAAGGCAGATGCTTAATGACTGAGCCACCCAGGCACCCCTGGATTCAGGATTTAAAGCCAGACAGTGTGACTTTGGAGTCCTTGTCCTTTTCTTTTTTTTTTTTAAGATTTTCTAAAAATGATTTTATTTATTTGTCAGAGAGAGAGCGAGAGAACAATTACAAGCAGGAGTAGCAGCAGGCAGAAAGAGAAGGCTTCTAGCTGAGCAAGGAGCCTGATGCAGGGCTTGATCCCAGGACTCTGGAATCAGGACCTGAGCAGAAGGCAGACATTTAATGCTGAGCCACCCAGGCATCCCTCAGATTTTTTTTTTTTAAGATTTCATTTCTTTATTTCAGGGAGAGAGAAAGACAGAGAGAACAAGCCTGGGTGTTGGGGAAGGGCAGAGAGAGAAGCAGACTACCCATTGAGCAGAGAGGCTGACACCAGGCTTGATCCCATGACCCTGGGACCATTGACCCAAGCCAAAGGCAGATGCCCAACTTACTGAGCCACCCAGTGCCCCAGATTTTTAAGTTTATTTACTTGAGAGAGAGAGAGAGACAGAGACAACACAAGCAGGGGGAAGAGCAGAGGGAGAGGGACAAGCAGACTCTCTGCTGAGTGGGAGCCTGTCCTGGGGCTAGATCCCAGGACCCTGAGATCATGACCTGAGCTGAAGTCAGCTGTTTAACTGACTGAGCCACCCAGGTGCCCCCCACCTTTTTTTAAAAAAAATATTTTATTATGTGACAGAGAGAGACAGCAAGAGAGGGAACACAAGCAGGGGAAGCTGGAGAGGGAGAAGCAGGCTTTTCTGCCAAGCAGGGAGCCCGATGCGGAGCTCCATCCCAGGACCCTGGTGTCATGACCTGAGCTGAAGGCCGATGCTTAACAATTGAGCCACCCAGGCACCCCCATCTTTTCTTTTTTTTTTTTAAGATTTTATTTATTTATTTGACAGAGAGATCACAAATAGGCAGAGAAAGAGGGGGAAGCAGGCTCCCCGTTGAGCAGAGAGCCCGATGTGGGACTCGATCCCAGGACCCTGAGATCATGACCCGAGCCAAAGGCAGAGGCTTAACCCCCTGAGCCACCCAGGTGCCCCCCCGCTCACCTTTTTTTTTTAAGTAGGCTCCACACCCAGCATGGAGTCCAATATGGGCATGAACTCATGATCCTGGGCACTTCCTTGCAAGGGCAAAGGGACCCCAAATAGTAGATGGGCAGGTCTCTGAAGAGAGTCACATGTGCAGGCTACTAGGAACATTAGCCCAAAGAAGCCGAGAAAGGGTAACTCAGAAACTACTCTTTAAAGGGATTAAAAGGGTCCCAGGGAGGGTCTGAGCAGTACCCTGAAATGTCTACTACACATACCTTCCCACACTCAAGAAATGGCATTGCTATCCTACCAGTTGCTCAGGCCTCAAACGCTGGAGTCATCCTTGACCTGCTCTTTCTCTTGCACCCTTAGCCAATCCTTTGGCCAGTCCTATTGTTCGCAATATCTTTGTTTTTAAAAAAAATTTTTAAAGTCATCTTTTCACCCATCTTGGGCTCTGTCTCCCAACCCCGAGACCAAGAACCACATATTCTACCAACTGAGCCAGCTGGGCACCCTGGCAATAGCTTTAAAATTTACCCAGAATCTAATCACCTTTTTAGAAACTTTTTAAAAATCATGGTAAAATTCATATACAGTTCATGTTGCTACATTAAGTACATTCACACTGTCAGGCAACCATTGCCACCATCCATCCACAGAATTCATTTCATCATGCAAAACTGAAATTCGGTACCTAGTGAACATTTTGTTTATTTATTCATCTGTGGGTGGACACTTGGATTGTTCCTGCCTCTTAGCTATTTACAAATAATGTTGCTGTGAACATGTATATTCAAATATCTCTTGCATCCCTGCTCTCAGTTCTTTTGGGTATGGCTTTCTGGGTAACCAGAAGTAGAATTGTTAGATCATATGGAAATTCTATTTTTAATTTTTTTAGTAACCACCGTGCTGTTTTCCACAGTGGCTACACCGTTTTCCATTCCCATCCACAGCGTACAAGTGTTCCAATTTTTTAACATCCTCACTAATACTTGTTATTTTCTGGTTGTTTTTTAGTCTGATAATTTCTTAAAAAAAAAAAAAGATTTTATTTATTTAACAGAGAGAAACACAGCTAGAGAGGGAACACAAGCAGGGGGAGAAGCAGGCTTTCTGCGAAGCAGGAGCCCAATATGGGGCTTGATCCCAGGGCTCCGGGATCATGACCTGAGCAGAAGGCAGACGCTTAACGACTGAGCCACCCAGGCACCCTGAGTCTGATAATTTCTTATCCCTTCTTCAAAGTCTACCCTAAACCAAGCTGTTTCTGCTTCTGCCTGGATGATTACAATAGGATCCCAGTTGACTCCCGACTTCTACCCTCATTCCCCGTGGTCTTAATGCCACGCCTCTGCTCACAGCCTCCGGGGTCTTCCGCCCCTCCCACTCAGTAAGTTTTTACAAAGGCCTATGATGCTCTGCAAGATTTGTTCCCTACCCTCCCAACTCTGACTCATTTCCTACTTGTCACTCTACTTAAGCCATTCTGCTTTTATTTATTTTTATTTTTTTTCTGTCCCAAGTAATCTACTGCCTCAGGGCCTTTGCTTGGGTTTGTCAGCCTGGAATACTCTTTCTTTAGATATCCTTACTGTAACTTGCTTCTTTACTTCCTTCAGGTATTGTTCAAATGTCCATTTCCCAGTGAGGCCTTTTGGCTTTCCCCACTGCTCACCCACCCCTCATCCATTTTCTGCTTTTTCCACCCTGCCCTGTGACTAGAGAGAATGACCCCTAGAGACCACGCCAACCTGCGCTTTCCTGCCCTCAGCCTTCTGGGTGGGTTTGGCCCATGGGAAGTGCTGCTGGGGGAGGAATGGCAAAAGGAGAAAGATGTTGGAGTTTTTTCCAACATCCTACCTGCTTGGCTGCTTGGCTCCTTGGCCAGACAACAGCTGCATTTGGGAGGGGTAGTCCTTCCTCCACTCTCCAGCTCCCCCAACCTCCCAGCTCTCAGTGACATCATTTCCTTCCCTTGCCCTTCAGTCCCTAAAGTTCTAAGGCCTCTCTTTTGTTGTTGGTCCCTGGAGCCTCAATATCCCTTTTGATTCCCTGAACCCTGCCCATTCCTCTGGGCCCCTCAGTAAGACTTGAACCCTCCGACCTGGATTCTGTCTCTTGCTGGATCCTGACTGAAATACCTTCTGGATCATGTTATGTACAATTTCCAGCCCTACCTTCTGTCCATATATATATATGTAATTTTATATGTAATAATGTATGTAATATATATATATATATATATATGTAATTTTTTTTTAAGTAGTCTCTTTGCCCATTGCAGGCCTTCAATTCAGGACCCTCAGATCAAGAGTCACAGGCTCGGGGCCCCTGCGTGGCTCAGATAGTTAAGCCTCTGCCTTCAGCTCAGGTCATGATCTCAGGGTCCTGGGATTGAACCCCTGCTGGGCTCCCTCCTCAGCCAGGTGTCTGCTTCTTCCTCTGCTGCTCCCCAGGCTTGTATTCTCTCTCAAATGAATAAAATCTTAAAAAAAAAAAAAAAAAGTCACAGGCTCCACCAACTGAGCCAGCCAGGCGCCCCTCCTTTTGTCTCATGAATTTGCACTTCCCATTTTGTTTTTGTTCATCTACACAGCATGTATTATCTAACATATATCTACTTATTTCAACTTGTCCCTCCATCCCCCCACCCCACAGTCAGGGATGGATGGTCCAAGGGGGCAGAGTTGTTTGTTTTGTTCACTATTGTATCTCCAGTGCTTGGCACATAGCTGGCTACCAGCGAGTATTTGTTGAATGAATGAATCAATGTGTGAATGAACAACAAGGGGGAGCTACGGAGAACACAGCAGCGTGGTCCAAGTTGAAAGCGGAAGAGCTGACTCTAAATTTCTCCTCTCCTCTCCCTGCCTCTCCCCAGAATGCTGAGTGCCCTAGAAGGAGGCGGAAATGAGCGTGTTCAACGGCCCTCCAGTCGGGTGTTTACTTAATTAGGGCTTGTATCTCGAGGCTCGTCTGTGCTTAACCGTCCACTTAATGGCTTCATCTGGTTCTGAGCGGGCTCAGCGGAACCTGGGAGGGGAGGCTAGGCAGTACCATCTGGGGCCTTCCCCAAAGCGATGCGCCCCTGCGTGCATTGCTAACCTTTCCACCCGGACTGAAAGCGACCCCTGTGGGAGACCGAGGCTAGCTAGGTGCGGAGCTCAGCGAGCTGCCTCTGGCTTTTCCAGCGCATTGTCCATGGCCAACCCCCAGCCACTGGGACTGTAAACTGCATAATCGAGCTTTCCCATAATACCAGATGCCAATACAAAACATCAGCCGTGAAATTGAAGGGTTACATTTCTTAGTCTGGGGAATGTGAGGGTGCTAAAAAGGACAGAAACCACTCATGAGGCGGAGGACAAATGAGGCAGATCTTAAAGCAAATACCAAGCAATGTTCGGGGCACTGCTCTGTGCCAGGTACTGAGTTTAGCATTTTAAAGGTATTAATTCATTTAATGCTCATTTATATGTATTAATTCATTTAATCCTAGTACTTTAGAAGACATATCAATGCATGCGGAACTGAGCCTCAAAGAGGTTATTCTGCTTCTCTGAGGCTGTAGTATTCTAATCCTGGTGGAACACAGGTTTGAACTCAGGTGGTATGGCCCCAGAGCCAATGCTTGGCTGGAGAGAGGACTACCGCTGCTCCAGCAGAAGCTGTTTTCCTCTTAGCCACAGACCTAATGGTTGGTAAGACAGGCAGGCCACCAGGCTGGCCCTTAAGGCCAAAGAATCTAT
Organism: Spilogale gracilis; assembly: GCA_004023965.1. Lineage (NCBI taxonomy): Eukaryota > Metazoa > Chordata > Mammalia > Carnivora > Mephitidae > Spilogale > Spilogale gracilis. The sequence goes on along the minus strand of PITA01010782.1, from coordinate 59,069 downwards.
AATTACAGATTCAAGTATCTTCCTCAAAACCCTGAATCTGAACTGGGGAGAAGGAAGGAGAGGAAAGATGAGGTGCCAGCCTGGGTTCTCAGGGCAGCTAGGGAAAGCAGGGCCTCAGGGAACACGATGTTGGGAAAGCTCTGCTTGGTGGGGAGAGAGCCTGCAGGGTAGAGAGATTGAGTCTCAGGATGGTTTCTGTGTCTGGGGCCCACTTGTGTGTCCTGAAGAGGAAAGCACTTCAGGTCTAAAGTAGAGGGAGGGGGCGCCTGGGTGGCTCAGTTGGTTAGGCAACTGCCTTCGGCTCAGGTCATGATCCCGGAGACCCAGGATTGAGTCCCACATCGGGCTCCCTGCTCAGCCGGAAGCCTGCTTCTCCCTCTCTCACTCCCCCTGCTTGTGTTCTCTCTCTGGCTGTGTTTCTCTCTGTCAAATAAATAAATAAATCTTAAAAAAAAAAAAAAAAAGTAGAGGGAGGAGGGGCACGTGGGTGGCTTAGTTCTTAAGCCTCTGCCTTTGGATCAGGTCATGATCCCAGGGTCCTGAAATCTAGTCCCATACCTGGCTCCTTGCTCAGTGGGGACCCTGTTTCTCCCTCTCCCTCTGCGGCTCCCCATGCTTTTGCTGTCAAATAAATAAAATCTTAAAAGAAAAAGAAAATTTAAAAAAGTAGAGGGACAGATCTCAGCTCCTCCACCTTTCAAGAGGGGGTGAGGTGGAGGGGTGGTAGGAGAGCTGGATATGTGGGAGGCTCACTGGAAGGCCCTTGATTAATGTGCAGTTTTCACTTAGATGATGTTCGGTACTTCAGACCAATAAAAACAGCTGCGTTGTTGTTGTTGTTTTAGGATATTTATTTATTTATTTGATAGAGAGAGCTCACAAGTAGGCAGAGAGGCAGGCAAAGAGAGAGAAGGAAGCAGGTTCCCCGCTGAGCAGAGAGCCCTATGGTGGGCCTCTATCCCAGGACCCTGAGATCATGACCTCTTTAACCCACTGAGCCACCCAGGCGCCCTAAAAAGTCCTTTTTTAAGTCTTTATTTACATTTTATGTGAAGTTCAGAAAGTGTCATTTGTATTTAATGGGGGAGGAGTCGTCCCTGGAGATGATGAGGCTAATAACTGCTGGTTTACTTGCCCTGTTTGGCGCCACGGCAGCCTCTGAACTCTGGGGCCTTCTTTCCTAGCCTCCATTTGTTGGGCTGTGCAATGAAAGTAATGAGTCTTCCGCAAGTTAAGCAAAGTCTGTAACGCGGCCTCTCTGCACCTCACTGCCAGTTTTAAACCTTACTCCTGTGTCCTCATCAGGCTGGCGTGGGAGGTGGAGAAAGAGGCAGGGGGCAGCCCCCGCTGTAGCCCCGAGTAGGGCAGACACACCCGGCCTCCATCAAAGCTTTGTATAACAGAGTGCCTCGGGGAAGTATGAATGGGGCGCCTCTGTTTCCACTCGGCTTCAGAGGCGTCTCTACTTTTTCTCCACTGTAGCTGCGAAGCACGAAAACATTTTTCTTCGAGTGCTGCGGAGACTGAGGAGTGGGGTGGCTTTTTGTTTTGTTTTTTCCCTCAAACCTAGAATCGGTGAGACAGAGCCTGGGTCCCTGCGGCTAGCAGCTCCGAAAAAGTCCGTGGGCATTTTGAAATCGCGGCAATAAAACCAATACAGGCGTATCTCGTGGGCGTCTCCACCAGGCCAGCGGCGGCCCCACCTGCGAGGGGGCGGGACCTGCGGCGCTGGACCAATCAGCACCCACCTGCGCTCACCTGGCCCCCCCCACCCTTCCCCCGCTCGTTCCCGCTAGCTCGCGCGGGCGGCGGCGCTCAAAGCGGCCAGGAAAGCTTAGCGAAGCACTGTCCCGCGGAGGCTGCAGCTTTTTGTCTTTCATTCTCCAGCTATGGAACTCCCTAATGGGCTTCTCGCATCCCTCCTCCTCGTCCTCCTCTTTAAGGTACTCCACTGCCTTGCCCTTGCCCCGGTCGGAGCGGTCCAGCTGGGCGGGTCCGCACGCAGCGGTGGCGTCGAGGAGAGAGTTGCTCGGCTCCTTGAGGCCACGGTGGCCTGGCAGAGCCCCGTGAGGAATATCGGGCTGGGTATGCAGAACCCGGCAAGCCTGTGACCCAGCCGCCCACTTTTCCTGTCCTCCCCCAGGCTCAGGTTTGCTGGCTACCTTGCGTGGCCTCGGATCCGTGCCGGGCGGGCTTCGGGAAAGCTGAAGTGACGTTAGAGGCGGGAGGCGCGGAGTTGGAGCTGGGCCAGGCGCCGAGGAAAGGTAGGACCTTCTCCGAGGTACCCGGGTGGAACCACGGGGCCCGGGGTCGCACGTGGGCCGCCCTAGTGGTACGCGGGAGGGGTGACCAGACTGGTGCGGGGGGATTTCTGGAGTCGCCGGCCCTTCCTCGAGTTTGTAGAAGGAGCAGAAAGCATCTCGGGGGCTAGCGTGGGGGTGGATGGCGGACAGAAGGATGGAGGGCATAGTGCCCTCTGACCTCCAACTCCTCCTGATAAGCTGTGGCAGTTTACCTAGATCTACTTCGGGATGCGGGACGGCTGAGCTCCTCACCCAGCCCGGACGTGGGAAGCGCTCCCCCACTGGCCCCAGGAAAGGAATGCGATGTCCACATTCCTCCCCCAACCCCGCGCAGGTGTGGGATGAGCCGTGCCCCGGGCAGCCCCCTTCGCCCCTCTCGGGCCCCCTTTGTGTACCGCGCTTTGTGTCTCCGACCGACCGGGTCTGTTTCTCTTCTTCGCGCTCCCCTTTCCCGCCCCCCTTCTTCCCCCGGAGCTGGAATGCAGTCTTAACCCTGCCCTTCCCGGAGGGCTTGTGCCCCTGCAGCCTGCGTGGAACCTGGGTCAGGCACACCTGGGCTGGGGGCATCACGCACTGGGACCCCCGCCCCCATCCCCGTCTTGGGACTGGAATGTTGGGGGAATGGTGTGTGTGTGTGGGGGGGTCACCAGCCGGAAGGTCTTGAGCTGAGGGTGCAGTGGATGAGAGATCAAAGAATATTTTTGATCACCCAATTTACTATTCCCTATCCCCCCCACCCAAGATGAAAAACTTGAGAGTGGGGAGTCACTTTGGTGCAAGAGCCAGTGTGTTATGAGACCTGGGCAGCTGCGGGCTGATGAGGGCCTCTTTCCCTCCATCCAGGACGGGATAGTGGGGGTTCCAGCAGATCCGTACCTGTGAAATTGTTTGAGAACTTGTCTGTGCATTTTTCTGGGGAGAGGATCTACAGTTTAAGTGGCTCTCGAAACAATTAAGAACCTTTGCCACGTAGCATATTTCTAATGCCTTCATCAGCATACCCCTCACCCCAGGTACAAATTACCAGTTTGAATGTAGAGGTGCCAATGCCTAGAGGACAGAATGGCTCTCCTTTGTTTCTCCACAAGAGGACTGGGGTCTGGAGTCTGTGGGAGCCCTGTTTCCCCTTTTCCCAAACAACCCTGCAGATTGACAAAACAATTAACACCCTGGCTAGGCCAGGCTCCTTAAACTCTTGGCTGTAGGGAGCCAAGCTGAGGCATTAAGAGGCCATGCCTCATAAACTTTAAATTCTTGCACATGGGTTTATTACTGACTGGCTAACAAACTGCAGCTCAGCCAACCTGTAAAAATGTTAACTTGGGCAGGGCCCCAAATCCAATTCTGGCTCCCTGAGGAAGCTTTATTGCTAACCAGACCTCTGCCAAATCTGTATTCCTTCCCCTCGTTGTAAAGTTCTTGAACTTCGGTCTCATGGCTTTTGAGTGTTGACTATGCGGTATCTTTCTTACCGAAGCAAGAAATATCACATTAACCGTCACTTCACTAAGCTTGGGGTTGTTGGGGGGAAACAGTGATCAGGTTTTCGATTTCACAGTCCAGTTGCTGAGTATTTCCAGGTGATGTCAGGCATTTTAAACCTTTTGAGAAAATTCTGCGTTCTTGGATGTCTGCTTTATGGTTGTGCAAATGGTGGGTTCATGCCAGGAGCACACCTGGATTATAAAACAAAGGGTGGGTTAATGTGCTTCCTAACCTTGAGCCTCCCTGTAACCTGACTGACTCTTAGAGTAGTTTTACTGTGAAACAGGCTGCTGCCTTCTTTTTGAAGTAAAAGTAAATTTCTGGGTCCAGTGGGTTCCAATAAATTGAGACACCCTAACAAAAAAAACCCCGATATTTCTCTCCTAAGTTCTCAGCTGTTGACATCTTTCTACTCCCCACCTCCATCCTAGCTCTGTGTCCTCAATACCCAGGATGGATCCAGCCATGTTGAAAGGGTTATCCTGAGGGTACATACAAACTCTCAAGTTTGGCCAAGCAGACAAGTTTTCCTACTGTGAAGAACAATTGCCCCTGTTGTTCGCCCCTGGGTTATGAATATCACAGGTGTCTATGAAGTTGAGCTCAAAGAAATTATCTGATATAATTAATACCTTGTTTGCATGTGCACTTTGTTCTTCAAAGTACTTCCATAGCTCTGAGCTTGCTTTGTCCTCCTGACACTCTCTTGAAGCAGTAAGGTAATTATTAAATAGCTTGAGCTCTTAATCTCAGAGTTGGTACTTCAGAAAGCCTCTAACCCAGCTCTGCTGGAGGTTTCAAAGGTGGAGACAGAGAAGCAGCTTAATGGATCCATTTTCCATTTTGGTAGGCTGAACAGCTCAGGAGCTACACTGAGGGTCACAAACATGACTTTTACCTTTTAGGTTTAGTCCCGGACCTGGATGCACAGAAGATATTTGCATGAATCATGACAATCTTGTGAAGGTCTGCCTGTTTTACGCAGGAAGCCTGAGTGGTTGTGGCTTCACCAGAGGCATTACTACTGGGACCAGCTGGGACTTGAATGGAAGTTTGACTCCTAAGTTACATGACATTTTTTACTACCAGAAAGTGGGAGGTGGAGGAAAGGAAGTGGAGTGTTGGAACGCCAGATCCCACAGACACCAACAACAACCCCTGTCCTAAGAGCAATTAGTCATTTGTTCATTCTTATCATAAGGTATTCCAGCAACATTCCTGTAGGGAAACTGGCTTAGATACAGTCTCTCGGTGTCCTAGTGATGGGGCTTGGGTCAAGTGATGCTTGGCTTGCATCTACCAAGAGCAGAAGGTTAATCTGGAGGGAGGCAGAGCTGGAATGTTCCCCCACCACCGCCACAGCTCTGTAGTCTGTGGGGCTGCCTTCAAGTGTGGTCTGGAAGCGAAGATAAAGAAGAGGTGGGAGGAGGGAATTTGCATTGTATTAGAACAGTGATTAAAAGTGGTTGACCCAACGTAGTCATACATCCTTAATGGTGGACAGTTGGGAGAGGCAGTTTAATTACAGTAAGAAATCCATTACTTCATTATGGGGCCTCAGCAGGTTCAACTCACCCTTAGTGTTTCAGTATAAGATTAAAACTAACCCACATTAGCTGTAGGTAACTTCAAAGTTTCAATAATGAATTTGACTTTGCATGAATTAACTTCAAGATGATTTTGCCTATTTCAGCTTGCGTAAAAATTGCCTTTTGTTTTGGAGCCTCTATTCTGGGCCATGTCCTCTATATTCTTTCAGTGAACATATATTTAGCATCTGCATGTGTCAGGTAGTGTTCTAGAACTGCTGCTAGGGGCGCCTGGGTGGCTCAGTCGTCAAGCACTGTCTTCTGCTCAGATTGTGATCTCGAAGTCCTGGGATTGAGCTCTGCATTGGGCTTGCTGCTCGGTGGGAAGCCTGCTTCTCCCTCTCTCACTCACCCTGCTTGTGTTCCCTCTCTAGCCGTGTTTCTCTCGGTCAAATAAATAAATTTTAAAGACCTTAAAAAAAAAAAAAAAGAACTACAGCTAAAGCAATGGACAAAACCAAGTCCCTGCCCCTTGGGGAGCTGATAGTCTAATATTTTTTATGGTTATGATCATCTTGCAAAGCAGGTGGTAGTAACTCTCCTTTGCTGTAAAAGAGGGTAAACAATTTGGCATGAGGTCACTGGGGCTGTCAGCACTGAGGCCAGGATTTTATTTTATTTACTTTTTAAAATTTCAGTTATTTTTTAAAGTAATCTCTATACCCAACATGGAGCTCAAACTCAACCTCAAGATCAAGAGTTATGTGCTCTACTGACTGAGCCTCCCAGTTACCCCAAAGCCAGGCTTGCATTTATTTATTTATTTATTTATTTATTTATTTATTTATTTAAAAGTTTTTTAAGGTTTTTATTTATTTATTTGACAGAGAGATCACAGGTAGGCAGAGAGGCAGGCAGAGAGAGAAGAGGAAGCAGGCTCCCTGCCGAGGAGAGAGCCTGATGGCGGGCCTCGATTCCAGGACCCTGAGATCATGACCTGAGCCAAAAGCAGAGGCTTTAACCCACTGAGCCACCCAGGCGCCTAAGGCCAGGATTTTATTTTATTTTTTTTTATTATTATTATTATTTAAAGATTTTATTTATTTGACAGACAGAAACACAGCCAGAGAGGGAACACAAGCAGGGGGAGTGAGAGGGAGAAGCAGGCTTCCCGCCGAGCAGGGAGCCCGATGTGGGACGGGAGCCCGATGTGGGACTCGATCCCGGGTCTCCAGGATCATGACCTGAGCCGAAGGCAGTTGCTTAACCAACTGAGCCACCTAGGCGCCCCGAAGGCCAGGATTTTAAATCCAGGGGGATTCCTCAGTGCCCAGTAAATCTGCCTCCATAATGAATATTTGGAAACTGGGGCTTTGAGCCTGGCTGGCTGCCTTCCTGACTCAGCAGTGGACTAGGCTTGGTTGCTGAAGGCTGTTGCATATCACCGTTAGCTTGTGCCTGGGGAGCAGGTCCCAAACCTTTAGTCTCCCCACCTTCTCACATGGCGCTCGGTTCCTAGGTTACCCAGCACAGGGTGCCCTCACCTCCCTGCTATGGGTAAGGAAGGCATGGCTTACCATGAGTTTCTAGGGTTGGAAACTATAGCTCTGCACACCATTTGGAGGATAATGAAGGAGGGAGAGGAGGACCTCCCCTGCCCACATCAGTCAAGGCTTTAGTTCTGAGGCTGAACTGTCTCCATTCGGAGAACCACTGTTATTGAAGAATAACATATATGGAGGAAAAGGCCCAAATAAAAAGTGTACAGCTTAGTGATTGTCACAGATTTGAAACCCCCATGTACCTGTACCTAGATTGAGAAACAGCATTACCAGGGAACCAGCTTAGTCAGTTGAGCATCTGACTCTTGATCTCAGGGTCATGAATTCAAGCCCCACACTGGGCTCCATGCTGGATGTGGAGCCTAGTTAAAAAAAAGAAACAGCATTACCAGCACCTCAGATGTCCCTTCCTTCCCATTCTCTATCCTCCCCACCAAGAAAAGCACTTCTAATACCATAGATTAATTTGGCCATATTTGAATTTTATTGGAAAGAATCATATCCTCTTATGTCATTGTACCTTGTGAGAGTCTTCCATATATCTGGAGTTACTTATAGATGATTATCAGTGAACTGTAACATTCCATTATGTGATGATTTTTCTACTATTGATAGGTATTTGAGACTTTTCACGTTTTTGGCTATTATGACTAGTACTGCTGTAAAGGTTATTGTTCCAGTCTTTTGATGAGGAATCTTGGTGTACACTGTCAGTTAGTTACATACCTGGGAGCATAATTGCTGGGTTAACTGAGGATCACCTTACAATCTCAGTACTAGGGCTGTGTACTGAGAAGTCAGCTCTTGTTGGTCTTGAAGTAGCTGAGTCTTTTCTGCATTGTACCATCCCCCTCGTCCAACAGCGTCCTCACCAGACCCACCCCCTCTGGATTCTTGATTTTTACTGGGCCCTATCCTAAGAGATGGCAAGTCTTTATTTTGTCTTTGGTTACATCCTTTATGTTGGGAGAGACATCCTTCCCTTTAATTGTCCTTAAGCCAATCCTTATTATTTCCCCCCAAAATAGAAAGGGAACCTGGAAATGGACCTGAATTTTTAGGTGAGGTCTTCTTCCTGAGTCATTTTTATCCTGGACAGTGTATGTGTGGGGAGCAGGAGTGAGATGGACAAGGTGGTCAAGTCCAGCTGCTCCTTCCTTATGGAGGCAATGAGGTGTCTGAGACTCAAGGACAAGTTGACTGGTCAGGAAGCCAACAAATGTCTGAGTACCTACTAGGTGTTAGATGTTCAGAGATGACAAAGACTCATAACTCATTAATGTCAGTGAACTCCCCAATTAGGAGGAAGCAGATCAGCCACCAGGAATTTTAACTACGAATCTGACTTTGAACAGATATTGAGCCCCTACCAAGTGCCAGATTTTCTAAGTGCTACAGTTATGTTAGTGAGCAAAACATGCCCAAAACCCAGTCTTCATGGACCATTTAACTGCTAGTAGAGGAAGACAGACAAAATAAGTTGGTGTGTGTGCATGTGTGTATGTATGTACGTAATATAGTATATATAACATAGTATATATAATAAATGTATGTATAGTATATATACAGTACATGTTCTCTCTCTATATATAATATTTAACATGTATATACATATGATCTGAGTAGGAGGTAGGGGGAAAAATATGGAGGCACATAGGAAGGACTGCTAACATGTTCTCAGGGGGACCTGAAGGAAGTGATGTCCAAGCTGAAGGCTGGGGAAGAATTATGCAAGGGAGTCAGGGCACGAGAGTTAGCAAGGGAGTGTTCCTGGCAAGGGAACAGAATGGGGGCCAGGAACTTAAATATATTTAGTCTGGCTGGACCATGGAGTGTAAGGTGGGAAGAGGCGAAAAGAGAGGTAGGCAGGGTTCAGTCCAGCTTGGAATTTGCCCCACCCCATCAGAGAGGCAGTAAGGTGTTTAGGAAGGGCAGATGTGGCTGAAGTCTCCTCTGGAACCGGGACCCTGGGCCCCACCTCCATCATCCCTTCTTGCCTCCTCTTCCCAGCTTGCCCCAGATCCAAGAATGTATAAGTCTCAGTCAAATTTTCCCCCTCATTTCATTTAGTTACCTGTCATTGCCAGGCAGCCCTACCCATCAAAAAAGGGCTTCCAAACAAACAACAATAAAAAAGCAACCTAAATACCGTTTACTGAGAGCTTACTGGGTTCTAGAGACTACACTGTGTACTTTATGTAATAAGCCTTTTTAATCCTCCTAAAAGCCCTCCACACACCGCCCCCCCCGTGGGGGGGGGCATTGAATTGACTTTATTTAACTGAATAGGAAACCTAGACTTGTAACTTTGTAACCTAGCCAAGGTCACCCAGCTAGTAAATTGTGGAATTAGGATTGGAACCCAGGTTGGTCTTCCTAAGTGTGAGATACTAACCACACTCCTAAGTGTTAGAGAAGGGAAGAGGTTGTGAGTCCTTCTGGCCACAGCCAAGCTAGAGGAGGATTGGAAATGGTTAACTTCTGACCCAAGGGCTTTGAATTCCTGTTCCCTCCACAGGCCTCCGTTAATCACCAGGAGCTGGAGCTGGGGGGAGGGGTCATTTCTATCCAGGACCCCTGGCCCCCTCTTTAGAATGTGGGGGGATAGGGCTGGTTCAGATACCAGGCCTGATAGTGCTCTCACTGACAGTTCTTAGCAGAGAATCGGCTTCTGGCTGGTTATCTTCCACCTCTCTGCGTCCCCACCCCCACTTTCTTGCCCTCTCCCCTACCCTCAAGGTCTACCCCCACCTTGCTCAGAGTGGAGGAGCCTGATACACTCTGCCTTTCTCCCCTTGCCTCAGCCAGGTCTGGGCAGCCTTCCTGTTTGGGGTCACCAGAGCGTCAGTGGGCTGCAAATTCCTCAAGCTGACAGAATCCCCTCCAGGCTGTGGCAGCCGAAGTCCTGCTGAATTCTGGGCTGCTGGGCTGCTGCTCTTCTCTCAGTCAACCAGAATGCCTTATCCTAGGAGAGCAGACACACACCTTCCTTTTTCCTCATACCTCACCTTGGAACTCACAACTCTGACTCTTTTGCTGACATCTGAGAGGAGGGGCTCAGAGCCAGGGCCCCAGAGCCAGGAGGTGGGCAAGTTGGTGGCTTCTTCCCCCTTCATGAGAGCCTCTGAGGCTACACCCCAGCAAGGGAAGATCTATTCTCCACCAGACCCTAAGGCTTGATCTCAAGGGCTGGATGTGGAGATGAGGCTAAGGAGGCACAATCCCAGGCTTTACGTTTCCCTCTCAGTCCCAGGACCCCAGTTTTTGCTTAAGAGCATGTAAGATTAGTTCAGTGTTACAGCCCTCTTAGCAAGAAACCATAAACCTGTATTGGAGGCTGGAAATAGGTTGATCTGGCCCAGAGTTCTGATGTCAGGGTCTCACATCAGCTTGAGGAAGTTTTTGTTCCCCTGGACTTCACTATGTACAAGATGCATATGTAGGGGCGCCTGGGTGGCTCAGAGGGTTGAACCTCTGCCTTTGGCTCAGGTCATGATCTCAGTGTCCTGGGATCGAGTCCCGCATCGAGCTCTTTGTTGGCGGGGAGCTTGCTTTCCTCTCTTCCTCTGCCTGCCTCTCTGCCAATTTGTGATCTCTCTCTCTGTAAAATAAGTAAATAAAATCTTTTTTTAAAAAAAAAAAAGATGCATATGTATTTTTCGGAGAAGATTCTTCCCCCTAATTTGGGAAACCTAG